>QMIH01003307.1:0-23579 GCA_003987875.1 Clarias batrachus
CACATGTATATGTGTATGTATATATACTGTATACATATATGTATGTTTTATTTTTTAACTTAAGCTTTGTGATATTTTATCGTTTTTTGTTTTTTTTTTTGTATTGCATTTTACGTTGTTGTCAGTATCTATAGGTCAGGTTTTTTGGTCGAGACTGGACCCAGAACGGCGAACAGCACTGAGGACACCTTTTTCGAATTGATTCCTTGAATTACTTTTCTCTGTCATGGATGGCAAGCCTAGCCCATAAGATATATCAAGTATCTTTATCAATCCTGGTCAAGTTGATTGATCTTCAAGTGCTGTAGGAAGGAATGTGTCCACACACAATAACAAACCAAATCGAAATTCGTGTGATGATCCAAAGTGGATCACTAAGACTTTATGTGCGCACTCTTATTATTATTTTTATTTTATTTTATTTTAATTACATATTGAATGTATCACTAAAGTTCTCCTTAAAAACATTGTGATATAATTTGAATTAAATTTTTGATGTTTGTTAACCATACACACATTTACAAAACAATTTGACATTTTAGAGTCCTTCAACCTTGACAAGTACTCCTTAAGTAGTAAATACAAATAGTTAATTTTTACTATAGTGTCTTTTGTTTCTGGCTCAATGCATCACTTAACTCTTTGCTCCTGTTAAACCTCTATTGAATGTGATAGCACCACTTGTGGGCTACATGTTACTTAGCTAAGTGTAGTTTACCCTGTTGTTGTTAATCAGTTGTGAGAGGAGGTCCACTATGTGACGTCCTTTAACATGAATTTACAGTCCATCATGACCCTTTATGGACTCCTTACTTTAGTATTGAGCATGATGTATGCAAAAGAAATTGTGCTTACACCATTGAAAATCTTTATGAAATACACTATCACTTCTTCTTACATCTTGTTTTATGACAAATTGTCATAAAAGGGGGTTCCCAATCCTGGTCCTCAAGGACACCTAATTATTTTCCAACTATCCCTACCTACTCACTTGTGCCCTAAACCTCCTGGGATAGGCTCCAGGCCCCCCGCGACCCTGGATACAGGATAAACAGTTTTTACAGTATCGGTGGAGTGTTTTCAGTATCCACTTTAGAAATATTTTGTAATATTAGGTTTGATAAACATGTACTCTGAGTATCAACTGAAGTGAAGACTCCTTCATTGTCTTTCGGCTGTTCCTTTTCAGGTGTCGCTACAGCAAATCATCTGCCTCCATCTAACCCTGTCCTCTACATCCTCTTCTTTCACTACATCCATAAATCTCAACTTTCGTCGTCCTCTAAACCTCCAGCCTCGCAGTTCCAACCTTAGCATCCCTCTACTAATATGCTCACAATCTCTCCTCAGAACATGTCCAAACCACCTCAATCTGGCCTCTCTGACCCTCTGATGGACTGATTCTTGATTCTATCCATCCTTGTCAACCCCAACGAGAACCTGAACATCTTCATCTCTACTACCTCCAACTCTGCCTCCTGTCTTTTCTTCAGTGCCACTGTCTCTAAGATCAAAGGAAGTGGAGACGACGGAGGGCAAAGTTTGATTTCTTAGTGGAACATGATAGCAGCTCTGAATCCGAAGGGTCAGTGAATCCCTCACAGAGGGATCGACACCATGAATTATATCTTGTGGTGGCCTATAGTTCTTCTGTTAGCACAGCAGCTGTGTCCATTAGATGTAATACTGAATTTGAATACAATTATGATACAGATTCTACTGAAACTGAGCAGTTCGATGAAGTTTTACATCCAATTGTTGAAACACATCTTTCGACAAGGACTTGACTAGTTGGGTAACTGCTACAAACCAGACACACAAAGCATTAAATTAGCTTCTTGATGTGCTCAGACGTCATGGCCATATATTTCCCAAAGATGCTAGAAGCCCTTTTGAAACTCCACAAGAAGTGCTAGTTCACAATAAATGCAATGGACAAATTTTTTTTAGGGTATTGAGCATACGCTTCTTGAAGACTTTTCAAAAGAGACACTTGAACCGTGCTTTAATGTAGATGGCATACCATTGTTTAAATCAATTAAAATGTGATTCTGGCCTATTCTTGGTCAAAACCTCTAACTGCCATTTTGTGTAGCCCTGAATCATGACTCAAGCAAGCCTGACTCTGTTGAGGATTTTTTTTTACAAAATTTCTTGGAGGAGTTGCAACAACATCAAAATGGTGTTTTATTTTAGAATTTGTTTCATACAATAACAGTGAAGGCTGTGATGCACAAGCATGGTCATTTCTGAAATTTATTAAAATTCTCAATAGTCTGCATAGATGTGAGCGATGTGTTGCAGTAGCACAAATGTTTGAGGTGAGGGTAGTTTATTTGATGATTCCTGCTGAAAAAAGAACAGATGATGTATTCAAACAACTTAGATACCCTATCAAAAGCAAATATCACCTCTTGTTAGAGCTAGTATTTTGTGTGTGAAACAGTTCCCCCTTGACTGCATGCACCTAGTATTTCTTGGAGCCACGAAAAGACTGCTGACATACATACAAAGTTCAGAGAGAGCAAGTAGAAATTAACATAAGTCAGTTGAAGAGAGCTTTGCCCACATTCTTTTCAAGGCAATCAAGAAGCATGAAAGACTTAGACAGGTGGAAAGCTACTGAGCTACGTTACTTCATGCTCAACACAGGACCATTAAGGATGGGCTTTCTGATGACCAGTATCATCACTTTCTGTGTCTGAGTGTTGGTATGAACATTTTTTTGGATGAAACAGTTGGGAGTGAAAGAGTCTTATCTAGGTTATGCACATAGCATTCTTGAGAACTTTGTGGATAACCTGGTAATTTTGACCCTCCTTTCTAACATACAAAATTCATTTCATCAAACACTTGTCAGATGCTGCTGCAGACTTCAACTGCTCTTTGAACCATATATCATGTCTTCCATTTGAGAACCACTTACATGTTATCAAAAATAATGGTGACGCGCAGCAAAAGTATGGGTTGGGCAACTGGAAGTATACGCTCCCTGTGAACTTGTTCCAGTGTGGATTAGATTAGATTCAACTTTGTCATTGCACATAGTTACAAGGCAACGGAATGCAGTTAGCATCTAACCAGAAGTGCAAGTTAGCAGTGCAATATAAACATATATACAGATCTATAAAACTTGTATGATAAAAGTAAGGTCTATGTATAAATTGTATTACAGAAAGAAAAAATAATATATTATATATACACACACACACACGTGGACAAAATTGTTGGTACCCTTCGATCAATGAAAGAAAAACTCACAATGGTCACAAAAATAACTTTAATCTGACAAAGTAATAATAACTAAGAATTCAGTCAGACTGAAAGTCAGACTTGCTTTTCAACCATGCTTCAACCTAATTATTAAAAAAAATGAACTCATGGGAACAGGCGTGGACAAAGATGATGGTACCCCTAACTTAATAGTTTGTTGCAAAACCTTTTGAGGCAATCACTGCAATCAAACGATTCCTGTAACTGTCAATGAGACTTCTGCGCCTCTCTGCAGGTATTTTGGTTTCCTCACTCCTCATGAGCAAGCTGCTCCAGTTGTTTCTGGTTTGAAGGGTGCCTTTTCCAGACAGCATGTTTCAGCATGTTTCCTTCCAAAGATGCTCAATAGGATTGAGGTCAGGGCTCATAGAAGGCCACTTTAGAATAGTCCAATGTTTTCCTCTTAGCCATTCTTGGGTGTTTTTAGCTGTGTGTTTTGGGTCATTGTCCTGTTGTAAGACCCATGACCTGTGACTGAGACCCAGCTTTCTGACACTGGCCAGCACATTTCTCTCTAGAATCTCTTGATAGTCTTGAGATTTCTTTGTACCCTGCACATATTCAAGACACCGTGTGCCAGATGCAGCAAAGCAGCCCCAGAACATAACAGAGCCTCCTCCATGTTTCACAGTAGGGACAGTGTTCTTTTCTTGATATGCTTCATTTTTCCGTCTGTGAACATAGAGCTGATGTGCCTTGGCACAAAGTTCCATTTTTGTCTCATCTGTCCATAGGACATTCTCCCAGAAGCTTTGTGGCTTGTCAACATGTAGTTTGGCATATTCCAGTCTGGCTTTTTTATGATTTGTTTTCAACAATGGTGTCCTCCTTGGTCGTCTCCCATGTAGTCCACTTTGGCTCAAACAACGACGGATGGTGCGATCTGACACTGATGTTCCTTGAGCATGAAGTTCACCTTGGATCTCTTTAGAAGTCTTTCTGGTCTCTTTTGTTACCATTGGGATTATCCGTCTCTTTGATTTGTCATTAATTTTCCTCCTGCGGCCACGTCCAGGGAGGTTGGCTACAGTCCCATGGATCTTAAATTTCTGAATAATATGTGCAACTGTAGTCACAGGAACATCTAGCTGCTTGGAAATGGTCTTATAGGCTTCACCTTTAACATGCTTGTCTATAATTATCTTTCGAATCTCCTGAGACAACTCTTTCCTTTGCTTCCTCTGGTCCATGTTAAGTGTGGTACATACCATGTCACCAAACAACACAGTGACTACCTGGAGCCCTATATATAGGCCCACTGACTGATTACAAGATTGTAGACACCTGTGATGCTAATTAGTGGACACACCTTGAATTAACATGTCCCTTTGGTCACATTATTTTCAGTATTTTCTAGGGGTACCATCATTTTTGTCCTTGCCTGTTCCATGAGTTTATTTTTTTAAATAATTCCGTTGAAACATGGTTGAAAAGCAATGTCTGACTTTCATTGGTTAACATTCATAGAATTTTTATTTATTATTACTTTTGTCAGATTAAAGTTATTTCTGTGACCATTGTGAGTTTTTCTTTCATTGACCAAAGGGTACCAACAATCCAACAATTTTGTCCATGTGTGTGTGTGTGTGTGTGTGTRTATATATATATATATATATATATATATATATATATGGGGGCGGAGCACCAAAATGCACCACGGCCAGAAGCTTGTAATCCTCTACCCTCCCGCAGTCACTGGCACACAATTAAAGGAGCAAAGCCGAGAGACCCGGTGAGTAGGATTCAGATGGCAAACCTGGTAATACCTATATCCTCTCCCCTCACAGATTCTGACAGCGCCGAAAGCCTGACGCAGCGCGACAAACAGCCAAGGAGCAACCACTCCAAGTCCACCGCCCCTGCCGTTTCACGGAGCCGCCGGCCACCACGTCGCTAGATCGAGGGGGCTGCATCTTCTGTTCGTCCCTCTCTCTCTCTCCTCCACGGAATCCCCAGTTTGAGTGATCCCATATGTTTGCTTGTGCGTGTGCGAGAGCGTGAGTCGCCCGCGCTTAAAAAGAAAGAAAATTGAAGAAAGATAATGAAAGAAATAAAAAGAACACTAATTGCACCTGCATAACCGTGTCCTCTGTCGTCTGTGTTCTCCTGCCTGAGAGCGGTCCTGTGACAATAATGTACATGAATATACAGTGTAAAGTGAGCATAGATGGATAAATTAATGTACAGAATAATTGTAAATCTACAGATGTGTCTAATTATAAATATGTGGAATAAAGATATACAGAAACTAGATATAGGTGAATTTACATTACCAATTCAATACCAATACCAAGCCTTTTTGATTCTTGACTGCCATTTCGGATTTTGATCTTGTTTTGGTTTTCACGTTTACTAGTTTGGCCTAGCCTAGTTTATGCCTGTTGCACATCGCCCAACCCTTGCCTGTTTACTGGATTTACGAATTGAATTATCCTTGCCGGACTATACTGTCGTGTTTGTGAACTTATAGTGAGTAAACCATCTCATCTGCACTTGCGTTCTCCGTGTGGATAACTTGACACTTGCATATGATTGAGAATGAAAACACACACACACACACACACACACACACACACACACAAATAACAATGTAGTTAAAGAAAACAGCAACCTATTTTGTATTATTTAAATTACTTTGTGGATGTAAAAAACATTTTGGCATTTTAGAGTCCTTCAACCTTGACAAGTATTATAGCCATATTATCATTAACAATAACTAAATCCAAGCTATCCAATTCTAGTCATCAAGTGCCATGGCCCTGCTTGTTTTCCAACTATCCCTGCATGCAGACATGCAGATTAGGTGAACTGGCATTCCCAAATTGCCCGTAGTGTGTGAATGTGTGTGTTTGCCCTGCAATGGATTGGCACCCTGTCCAAGGTGTATTCTGCCTTGTACACTATGTTTAATGGGATAGGTTCAGGCCCCCTCACGACCGTGTATACAGATGTCACGGTGTACGCCTGTGGTGGGCGTGCGCTCAAATCAATATCTCTACTCACTCAATTAGCTCACTAGGTAGGAAGCCTCTCTTTCTGCAGGTGTGCGAAGGAGCGCGCCACCTAACTAGGCACTGCTGGTGAGCTTTCAGCGCTAATGATCCTGAACTTCTCTCCCCACTATAAAAAATAGCGGGGAATGTAGGTCGGGGTCTGTCTGTTGGGGAAACCGGACTTTACCCCTTAGGAGTCTGAGGGGGTTTTGGGGCTTGAAGAAGTTGTTGTGGCATGTCCTGAAATTTGTATATTTTTTAGTTACTTATGAACATATAAATATCTAAAGGCTAACTACACTGTATTCGGCACAAATTGGGCTACAGTAATATGTGAGCAGCATGTCTGTACAAGTTTATATTTTGGAGAAAATAACAGTTATGTTATAAATATATTTGCTTTATATTCTCAGAATAAGAGTCATATAACACTTAATAACTTACCCATTGTCATAACGGCCTACTTGAAAATCCTCTGCTGGATCTGTTCTCTCTTCAAAATGCTCTGTTTGTCATCGGAGTCGTAATCTTCTTCTGAGGAAAAGGTAAACTCCTCCCACTGTCCAGAACATCCTGAAGAGCTTCCTCAGCTGTGTAGCGCGTGCCATCTTCCAAACAGGCAGAAAACTCACTGAATCTGTGTGGAAACTGTGTGTTCAAGCCGGTGTCCGGGGGGCGTGGCCTTGCCTGTAGATTACTCGGACTGTTTTCCGTGTGAATAGTGTGTGGGCGTGTCCTGCCCCGGTTCATTATCGGATAATGAAGTGTGACAGAAATTCTGTGCTTCTCCTTGGTTTCACACGGATTACATAAACTGAGAATGTTTGTTGAGAATGTTGAACTTGTAATCAGGTAAAAGTAGACCCTTTGAGCTTTCTATAGATATATTTCTCATGTCTGTGTGTGCAGTATACACTGAGTTTCAGTTCATTTTTGTGATTAATTTTTATAATTATGAATTCATGATTATAATTAATTTCATGTTAATTTTTTTTCACGAAGACTGAAACGGCTGAAAGCGCACCCTGTTTTTCTTTATTTTACAAAAGCACAACGTTTTGTGGATATTGTGAGTGTTCATCAATTAAAGTAGACCCTTTACAGATTCGAATGTTGTAATACACTTATGTGTAGGATCAAAAATGACAGAACATTTTTAATTCTTTTCATGGTGACCAGAAAAAAATGCAAGTGGACCCACCGGCAGCGTGTGGTGGAGTTTAGAAAAGGCGATTTGATATGCCCCAGAGGGGAATGCCACCCTTTGATCTCCGCGAGAGGACAGCACGTGAACGTACTGCGCGAGCTCTCGCGGCACCTTCCAAGAACGCCTTCGCATCCCTACCGCCGAAGAGAAAAATGCCGCAGAGAGAATTGCGCCAGACAGAGCCGGGAGGGGCCGGTCTTGGCTCGCATGCAGCTGGAGAGGTCGCCATCATGAAAGTGTGCAGGAGCGCTACCTCCGCATACTCCAAGCTGCCACTTTGTCCACTGTCCAGCGGGGCATTGCCAACCAGACCAGCACAAGCACCTTCATTCCTTTCGCTTTCTTTCCATCCTCCCTCCTTTAACCCTTTTCCTTCCCCTATTTATTCCTAATAAATTACCCTTTTTTCTTGTAAGACCTCGCCTAGTGTCTGTCCTTCATGGTGCTGCCTGTGCAACTTTGGGTCAAACCCGTTACAACAGGATAAAGCAGTATAGACAATGAGTGAGTGAGTGTATTCTGCAGTAGTTACTGTGAATTTAGCTGGCTGCACTTTAGCTTTTTCTTGTTGAGCAATGACATACATTATAGACTCTCCACCTGTAACTGTATGAATTCAGATTCAGGGAAATATATGTATTTACATATTAGACTGTGTTGCCATTAATGTATAGTGTGTATAAAATAAGATGGGTCTGCAAGTTTCTGTGCTAACAATGCAGAATTTGGGACTGGAGACTATATAGACATAGTTATAAGAAATACACATTATATAAATGACAAAAAAAAAAAAAAAAACACTTTCGATTCTGCCTGACTAGCAGACTTTGAATACAGGCCTGGATAAATTTTCCTGAGTCCCATCCTGAGTCCCATCTGACAAATGGCTGTGACCCTGTAAGACAAATTGAACCTTAAACCTTACCTTAAACATAAAAATATGTAATTAAAAAAATTGCCACCTGCTTCCCTAAGTTATGCTTACATTGTGGTTAGCCGTTATTCTGATACTGTCTAGTTGTCATTTTAATATTGTCTATATGTCTTTTGCTCGGGACCATGTAATGTTTGGAAGGCTACCAATAAACAGAAACAAAGTTCTTGTATATGATGCACTGTAAACCCAGATAGTACTACTTACTTATAAAGATTATCCGTGTAGCAATTAAAACCGGTCATTCCCAGCTGAAAACTTATGAGTTGTCATAACGAGTAATGAGGTTTTCATTTAGAGTGGCTTTATGTTTTTGAGGATACTTGGACAGACTCATTATTATTTATGAGTATTCAAAGTGACGCTGCATTTGATGTCATCGTCTTAGCAGGCTTTACTGTGTTCAAAAGACCAAGATGACTGGCCTGTAACGGGAAGAGGAGTCTTCGTGCGAAACTGATAAGTTAATTAATACTCTTTTAAGATTTAAACAAATAAAAATTATCTTTAGCAGACAGTGTTTAACAGGTTTTCTAACGGAATTTTGGTCTATTTAAAACCGTAAACAAATAACTGAGTGTTAACTGTTTAGTTTAAGTTAGGTATGTCTACCTGTTGCCAGCTAATTACATCGCAGTAACTAAATAAACAAGTATGTATGGGTGTTCGGGTCATAAAATTAACAATGGAGAAAATAACAGTCACTTTGTTCCACTTTGTGTAAAAAATACATGCTAGCATACTTTTTCGAAATTCAGCAGTTCAACAGAAGGTATACAAACTAAATTAACTGAACCTGTTAGACTCTTCAAGCGAGCCTGCAATAAAAAAAGAACTTTTGTCTGGAGCATGAAGAGAAAAAAAATGTTTCTGTCACGTTTCTGGGTGCGAGGCATAAACGCAGAGGATCCAGGTTTTAAAAGGAAACGATGTTTTTATTATAAACAAAAAACAGGGAAATGAATGAAACAAATATATTTTAATTGAAACTGAAACTAAAACACGAAGCACAATGAACGGACATTAACGAGGTGAAAATCAACAGATGCAAGACGCTAAACTGAACTAAAACAAACCATTTATAATAAAACTAATGAGCAAGTCGGTTCAGGTGAGCGCCCCACGTCACCTGACCGAAGTGCATGACGGGAAATGAAGTGAAAACAAAAGAACTACAAACAAAATCACAGGGCGCTTTGGCACCCTCTAGGGGTTATCCCTGACAGTTTCTCTAAAAAATCTTTATTTCGTACTTCAGGCAGAATTCTTTTTTTACTCAGTTTGTTAAAATCACTTTGGGGAATTCAGGAAATAACATTAACATTATCTTTTCAATCGAGGTAAAATTTATGTGATTTTTTAAAAATGAGATTTGAGGGAAAATTTAGTTTTTTCAAGCGCGTTGTTCATGACACACAACTTTAAGAACGTGGTAAAAATATTAGCAAACAGACATCAGTACATGGTGGCATATTATCTCAGTGCCCCATCATTCTTTAAACCTCACTACCAGACTTCTAATGTCTCCTCTGTGATGGTTTCAATGTTCCCTGATATTGCAAAAGCATACATAACACAAAAAACAGACAGCAAAATGATATACAGCACATTAAGGGTCAACATTGATGGAACAGATTATGACGTCGGAATGTTTGTATCTGCAGGACAGGAGGGGGAACTGTCCCAGTTTAGCAAAATTGAACAGATTCTTATTGTTAACAACCAGGTTGTCTTTCTTTGTCGAGAACACAAATCATACTACAGTGGAACCTTGTATTACGAGCATAATTCGTTCCGGAAGTGGGCTCGTATTCCAATATTCGTAATTTTCCCATAAGAAATAATGAAAACAAAAATGAAAAAATTATTCGTTCCACAGCCCAAAAACTAAAAACATAAAAATAATTGATACAATATATAAATAAAAATAAAACAAATTAACCTGCACTCTACCTTTAAAAAAATTAAATAAATCCCCACAGATAAGTGTTTCCATTTGTGCGCGCATGCGCCATTGTATTTGTGTGTGTGGAATTAGCTCCTTCTCTTGCCTCGTCTTACACAGTAAAACTCCTCCTCCCTCCCCTCACCTCGATTTTTAAGTTTCACAATTAACATACACAATGCAAACACTGTTTTAACAGGAAAAAAAGAATTCTCTCTAATGATACTCACGTGATCACATCTATGAAATCACTAGGTCACATCTATCTGAATAAACCCAATCTGCATATGAAAGGAATCAGCACTGGTAGTTTATTAAATATAAAAAAAAAAGTTTCCATAATAAAGTAGCATAAATAAATCATGGGTAGTGTATACCTGTGATTAAAAAACAAACAAAAATACAATTAAAAACACTAACAATGTCATTTTTCACATTTGCCTACCGTATTAAATTAAAAATTATTCTCCTTGGTTTTAAATCCTTACATGGCTTGGCTCCCTTTTATCTTTTCAAACTGCTTGTTCCTTACATCCTGACTTGCTCAATTCGTTCTTCTGATTCTGGCCTTCTTGCTGTCCCTCGGTACCGCCTTTCTTC
The DNA here is from genome assembly GCA_003987875.1 of Clarias batrachus. NCBI lineage: Eukaryota > Metazoa > Chordata > Actinopteri > Siluriformes > Clariidae > Clarias > Clarias batrachus. The sequence continues at coordinate 10,953 of QMIH01003307.1, forward strand.
AGTGGGGGGTAGATAATTTAGTGTTACTGCACCAAAACTTTGGAATTCTCTACCACATTCTCTCCGTTCTGTCTATCAGTATTCAAATCTCTACTCAAAACTCACTTGTTTTACGAATGTTATACGTCTGACTTGTTGGAATCATCTCCTTTGGTTCAATCCTCTACATGTCTATCTTTTATGTCTTGTTTTGTATTTCCGCTCCCCCGTTCCTCGTCTGTACTTTAATGTCTGTTTTGTACTATGTTTACATTAGTAAAATTGTAAAGTTTCCTTGAGCCCTGGAAAGGCGCTATATAAATTAAAATTATTATTATTAGTGTACTAGGACATGTTAAAAAAAATAGAATATCATGGTAAAGTGTTTATTTAAAATTTAATTTAAAAAGTTGACTTCGTGTTCTGGATTCATTAAACATGAGGTGAAATATTTCAAGAATAATTTTTTCATTTTGATGATTATGGCATACAGCTTATGAAATTCAAAATTAGAAAATATCCCAAGACCGATATAAAATATATATATTCTAAATGTACAGTACAAAAAGTTTCACCTTCTGAAAAGTATTTTAATTTATGCACTCCTCTGGGGCTCCTTTAGCACAAATTACTGCATCAGTGCAGCATGGCATGGAGGCGATCAGTCTGTGGCACTGCTGAGGTGTTACTGAAGACCAGATTGCTTTGATTGTTGGGCTGGGTGTTTCTCATCTTCCTCTTGATAATACTCCATACATTCACCATTGGCATCAGGTCAGACAAATAGGCTGTCCAGTCAAGCACAATCATGCTCCACAAACCAGGTAGTGGTAGTTTTGGCACTATGGGCAAATGCCAAAGTCCATGTCCTGCTGGAAAAGGAAATCGGAACATTCATGGAGCTCATCAGCAGACAGAAGCAGGATGTGCTCTAAAATCTCCTGGCAGACCAGTTAATAGCCTACAAAAATGACTTCAAGAGCACAATGTTAACGCATCCCCAAGCTCTTAAAAGATCCCAAAACAACATCTACGGAACTGCAGGCCTATCTTGCCACAGTCAAGGACAGTGTTCATGATTAAACAATAAGAAAGACACTGGGCAAAAAAGCATCCAAGGGAGAGCAACAAGCAACAAATTTGCCAAAAAATGTTTTGATTATCCCCAGGACTTCTGGGCAAATATTCTATGGACTAATGAGACAAAGTCTAACTTTTTGGAAGGTGATCTGGCATAAAACTAACACAGCATTTAATAAAAATTCATCATACCAACAGTCAAACGTAGTGTAATGGGGCTGCTTTGAGACACTGGATTTTGATTTTATTGAATTAGAACATAAAAAGGACTTATAATTTAAAAAAAAACATAAGACTAAAATATTTTCCCTTACATGTGTCAAGGCTAACCTCTAGAGGGCGCCAAAGCGCCCTGTGTTTTTGTGTGTAGTTCTTTTTTAGTTTTAGTTTTAGTTTTATACTTCATTTCCCGGTTTGCAACTCGGTCAGGTCACRTGGGCGCGCACCTGATCCGAGTTGATTATTAGTCTCATTATATAAGTTGTGTTTGAGTTCTAGTTTGCGTCTTGCATTTGTTACATTAAGTTGAAGGTGGATGTCTCTTGTCTGTTTTATACGTGTTTTAGTTTCGTTTTCACACCAAGTGTTTTGTTTCATTTAATTTCCCTGTTTTGTGTTTGTGTTAATAATAAATAAATAATTTTTCCTTCACCAACTGGAATCCCTGCGTTTATGCCTCACACAACCCCGGACCGTGACAGAATGCAAGACCTAACAAGAGGCATAGCAGAGGAGCCCTTCACCCGGGAGATTATTTTGGGGGGGGCAACGATTTATGCGTTGTGGGGAGCCGGCGCGTAAGGCGAGCGGATTCCCAAGCGACGCATTGGAAAAAGAGCGGAGTGTGAGTGGAACGTGCAGCTGGGAGCAGCCTCCCAGAGGGATTGGAGCAGCTTTCGGCGGTGCGCTCTGAGAAACGAAGAGCGCATTCGTGACCTGCGGGAGCAGGTGGCCAAGCTCCAAGGGCTGCTAGCACAGCTGCACCGCGCCACTGATCACGGCGAGCTGCCGCCGCTGCACTGCGGCGAAGAAGAGGGCGAGCTTCCGTCAGTGCACAGTGCCTTCGAGGACGGCAAGCTTCCGTTGCTGCACGGCGCCTTCGAGGACCGCAAGCTCCATTCTCTTCATCCGCCGTCGCCTTCATGCGCCGCTGATGATCGCGAGCTCCATCTTCATCCTCCGTCGCCTTCATGCACCGCCGATGACAGCGAGCTTCGCGAGCTTCCTCTTCCTCCGCCGCCGCCTTCATGCGCCGCCATGGATCGCGAGCCGCCTCTTCATCCGCCGTCGCCTTCATGCGCTGCCGATGATCGCGAGCTCCATCCTCTTCCTCCGCCGTCGCCTTCATGCGCCGCTGATGATTGCGAGCTCCATCCTCTTCATCCGCCATCGCCTTCATGCGCCGCTGATGATCGCGAGCTCCATCCTCTTCCTCCGCCGTCGCCTTCATGCGCCGTTGAGGTCGCCTTCATGCGCCGCCGATGATCGCGAGCTCCTTCCTCTTCCTCCGCCGTCGCCTTCATGCGCCGCCGAGGATCACGAGCTAATTCGAGCTAATTCCTCTTCCTCCGCCGCCGCCTTCAAACTTTTTTTTTTTCAAATGCATGAGCAAACATGGTATGGAGTGAAATCAGAGTTACTGTAGCACAGCCTAAACTTGAAAATTCTGGTGAAAAGAATTTCAAACAGTTTCAAAACCACCAAGTGAAAAAAATATAAATAAATCCAACATGAGCACAATAGATCTTTGCCAATCACCTGTGAGCTCAGGGAGAACAGTACAACCAACATTAATTGGCAAGGTTTACACTCAAAGTGTAATACACAAAAAATGTGTAGTAATAATATTAGGGAATATGAGGAAATATAGTTTTACCATCTCTGTATGCCAATATATTTGCCCTTCAGAACTAACCAGGTTTTCCAGGCTTTTACACTAAAAAAAAAAAGACTAACGCTGAATCCCTACACCCAAATTATGTTATCCTGCTTTTGCACATACTTTCTTTTAATAAATTAAAAGGCTGCTTTTGTTGCTAAGATTTCTTTTTGTTTAATGGGTTGGCTCCAGAGCCACTGTGAATTTGAACACTGACTGAAACTAAATGAATTAATGTTTAGGTGATGGGAATGCAAGGGTAAGTTTAATTGCACTGAATGTGTTTGTTTGTTTTTACGATTGGAATGCATTCCATCAATAGAGCTCAGACTCCTGATCAGGAGATTCTTGTCTCCCTACCCTCAGACAACAGGTAACTTACACTAACCAGGTATATTAGTCATGAACTTATTTAGTGAGTCCATATGAAGGGAGAAATTTAAACAAATGTTCTACTATTAAAGGTGTAGTAATTGATTATATTCTAATAACAAATTGGAATTATTACCTCTCTGCCTACTAGCTGCCCTACAGTATGTGTTTGATGGAAAAAAATGGGAAATAAACTTTGCTGTTTTACCGGAACAACAAAACACTGCTGCAGCCAATCAGCACTAGGGGGAGGTGAAAAGACAGGTGGAAGGGAGCGAGCAGTGGGACTGAGAGAATATTCAGCATATGGTAATCGTGATGGGAAGTTTGGATCATTTTAGTGACGTATTAAACAGAATGAGCAGCTCACCATCATATCTTCTAGTCCAAATTGTTCGTTCTTTTGTCACATGACTCTCATAGACGCTATGCAGTGCATTACACAGGAAACATTCTGTTTTTTCTTCTCATGAATCTTCTAGTCTTAGTCGTTCGTTCTTTTGAACCTATTGCACTGCATGAAATCTATGGGAGTCACGTGACAAAAAACTAACGATTCGGATTAGAAGACAAAGGTAATGACTCATTTCTGTTTCCTGTACATAACCTACAGAGGTTTTGCGATGCTTTGCGCATGCGCGCCCAGTAGAACATGAACGAATCATTCTCTGAGATGACTCGTTTTTCTGAGTCACGTTAAAGATCTGTTCAAACGGAATAAATCGTTGATGAACGACCCATCACTAGATAGTAACAGTATGGTTTGAGCTTCAGTAACACTCATTGTAAAGACAGGGAAATAATAATTCACACAAGATACGAGGCACACATACGTATCCCAATACACATGCGTGGAACCCAATTCACATGAACTAAAAACAAATATTTTCACAAACAACTTGCATGCACAAAATAAATATATATATATCATACCAGTGAGATAAATTAGAGACGGCGCCGGATAATGGCTAACCTCCGCCAGTGATAATACGTCATGGAGTTAAGGCGCGGATGGCAATTCAAGGCCCTTAGCTGCGATGGTAAATATCTAATATCTATTACGGAAGTGAGAAATGAGACAAAAAAGAAGAAAGAAAAATAGAAAAACTTTTGCCCAAGACATTATAGTACTGAGCGTGAGAGCAAGACGCAGGCAAAAACTGCCTGACACGGGCAAAAACTATGCTAGCCAGACCCTGAAACAGCAGACTAAATAGGAGACAGCACTCCCAAATAGAAAGGAGTGAACGAACAGYGCAACCGACTGAGAAAGCGATGACTCACCCATCAGAAGAGCCGCGCATGGTGGAGACGCTAACAGGGCATAGGGCTCGTAGCGGCCCGGTGGCAAACTCACATACAGCAAAAATTTGATAGTTACGTTTAATTCAAGCATCAGCAATATGAAATGGAATAATCCAAACAGTCAAGCAGAATGGCGGAGAAACATGCAGCTGGAACAAACAAACAAACAATCCAGGTTCGAAGCGGCAACATAGACGCGCACAGCGTTCTCGTCCCGGAACCAGAAATTTGTTTAATTATAAAGTAAACTGATTTATTCCAGTTGCTGGTCGACAGGCACGTGCAGACTAGAATCTTATTAGCATCCACATGAACTTGAAGTGATATAGAGACTGCAAAGCACTGAAACATTCTTTGTTGAATTGCTTGAATTCACTCCTATATTTACAGAATTTATCAATGTTGACAACAGAATGTTATTGAACAGTTTTGAATGAATGAAGGAATAGAGGATAGGCAGAATAAGTTAGAGAAAGCCATAAAAAATGTACGATAAACATTTACAATCATCTCAACTGTAATTAAAGTAGGGAGGCCGTTAAAAATATTATAGTTAAGTACATCATCATTCTTTTTGGCTCCAATTCAGAGTTTGTGGTTCAAAAGTTGTGCCAGTGTTTATGCAGGGAAATATGTACAATCTTTTTGTATACTGTATGTTGAAGTCTATTTTCTGTGCTCTTCAGGTGCAAATAACCTCTGTCAAGCTTAGACTTGAGTAAAAGAATCCAAAAAAGGAGTTTTCAATAACATCTACACCATTGCTTTTACACATACACTTGCCTATAAGCCTAAAAGAAATTGTTGTTAAATATATTATCAAAGCAAGAGACAATTGAAAAAAGATAAATGAATGGGATAAAATAGCATTTAGTAGGAGTCTTGTACAACAACATTATATTTTTACATAAATAGTTGTAGTGTTGTTACACCTGGGTGCTGATAGAGCGGTAGTTTTTTCGTGTTTTTCCAACTTTTTAACTTAGTTTTTTTTTACTTTTTTCTTTAAATGTAAAGTTTTTTTTATTTTATTTTTTTAACACTTTCAATTTTTTCTTACACACTTAAAATGAGTACCACACCAGTTTTGCACTTTTTTATGGTCCTTCTACTGCTATTATCACTGTTTGTGAGGAGTGGGGTCCAGCAGAGTGGCGCTGTGTTTAAGTACACATGCAATGAGCTGCTCGCGCTCACCAAACCAGCGCTTCTTACTGAAGTCAGGCACGAGATTCCCCCGTCGATCAGRAGGAGACGCCGTGAAGGTGCAGAGCTGAGGAGACTTAAACCTCCGGTTCCATCTGTCATCATAAGGAACATTCGTTCCTTGTGTAATAAAATGCATGAATTATTATTCAGACCCAGAAGGACCCCCAAGTCCCAGACCTGGGAGAGCAGTTTAACATGCTTTACAGAGACATGGYTGCATACGGTCATACAGATCACAGCACCTCCATACYCGGCTTTAAACTTATTTAGGCAGACAAAGACTCGATGCTCAGTTGTAAGAAGAAAGGTGGTGGGATTGCTGTGTTGGTGAATGAGAGATGGTGTAATCTCGGGCATGTTACCGAGAAGGAATGTCTTTGCTCTCCGGATATTAAACTTTTAGTTGCGAGTATGCACCCATATTATTCACAGACTTAATTCTCCTCCATTTTAATCGGTGCTTACATTCCACCGATAGCTGACCCGGCAGTAGCATGTGATGTCATTCTTGCCACTGTTGCTAGGTTACGGTGTGAACACCCAGAGACATTTGTATCTATAACTGGTGACTTTAATCATGCCAATCTGGACTCTATAGTACATTACCATTAAACTTTCTACTAGTTTGTTGTTGAATGTCCCACACAGGAAAACAGGACATTAGATCTTCTGTATGCTAACACCAAAGACTCATACAAAGCCATCGTTCTTTCCCCACATTGTGCAATTCGAACCTGGTATTGTTAAGACTTTGGCTCTGCAGTTCAAAGTCAGTCTATTTCCACAAGAAGTGTTGGAAGATGGTCACAGAGTTGGCCAGTGAGACCCTGCAAGACTGCTTTGGGCATGTGAATTGGAATGTGCTGTGTGAACCACATGAGGAAAGCTAAATCRCGGACTGCATTGCGAACTATACAGTATCAACTTTATTATCCCTCCAACAATGGTACGCTGTTATCCCAACAACAATCACTGGATCACTTGTTGTTACACAAAAAGRAGAGAGCCTTTAGGTTTGGTTACAAGGATGAACTGAAAAGGATACAGCGAGAAATAAGGGGGAGATTAAGGGAGTGCATGGACTCATATCAGCAAAAGCTGTAGAGTGAACTTCAGCATAACATCATCAGAGATGTGTGGATGGGAAAGAAACACATCACTGGCTTCAACATTAAAGACTGTCAGGAGGGGGGCAGCCTGGACAGAAGCAATGAGCTGAATTTGCATTTTAACAGATTTAGCACAGGACCCCTGGCTAGGCCGTTTTAATGCAGGGCCAGTCTTCCCACCCTCAAATCAACACCCACATCTCCATCATCAGCAATTGCTAAGTCCCCCTTCCTTCTCACAACCCCCAGCACAATCCCTAACTGAAACCAGCACACCATCTTCACTTACTGTGACAGCTAGCCAGGTGAGAAGACAGCTGGAAAAGCTTAACCAAAACAAAGCTGCAGGCCCTGATCGTATTAGCCCCAGGAGTCTTGTGCTGCTCAGCTGTCTGGTATCCTGCATCTTCAACCTGAGTCTGATGCAGGAAAGAATACTGGGGCTATAAAAAACATTCAGTGTAGTACCGGTACCTAAGAATCAAACTTGCGATCTCCCAGTGATAGGCGAGCACTTTACCATTGCGCCACTAGGAGGCCCCAGTTTTTAATACAGATTTTCAATACAACTCTGAGTCCTGTCACCTGCAGAAGAGCACAGAGAACATCTGGACAGCTTTGTGGAGTTGTGCACCAGAAACCATTTGCTCGTAAACATCATGAAAATCAAGTAGATGGTAGTAGAATTTTAGGAAGTGTAAAACTGTGAAGTGATTAAAGCCGTTACCATCATGGGTGAGGAGGTTGGGGTTGAGGACAACTACAAGTACGTGAGTGTTCACCTGAACAGCAGATTGGACTGGAGGACAAAGACCGACGCTGTGTATAAGACGGAGTTGAGTCTCCTGAGGAAGCTCAGACCCTTCAATGCATGCCTCAAGATGCTGAAAGTCTTTTATCAGTCTGTTGTGCCAAGTGCCCTTTATAGTGCTGTGGTCTGCTGGGGGAAACGGCATCAGTGCCAAGAATGCAGGCAAGATAAATAAAATAATTCCCAAGGCTGAGCACATAATCAGACACAAGCCTGACAGGTTGGAGACAGTGAGGGACAACAGATCACTGAAAAAAACTCCTGTCAATMATGGAAAATCCATCCCACCCACTACATGATCCTTTACAGAGGCAGCGGAGTTCATTCTCTAACAGACTGATCCACCTTCCATGTCACAAAATACGGTTTAGGAAATCATTCCCATCATTCGCCATTGCATTGTATAATGACTCACCTTTAYGTAACAAGACAATAGCAACCTATACTGTATACTGCACATATCCCATTATTCAGTGTCACTTTACACACACACACATACATACACTGACAAGTTGAACATTTCATCTCTTTTTCTTATTTTGAATTGCCAGTTTGCTCTCTGTTTTTTTTTTCTATATAGCATCTGCAATAACGTTMATTTTTACAAGTTACAATTACAATTTTATAAGTAAACAAATCATGTCAAGGKAATCTTGGACATAGATTGGACCTACCATGGGATGATGGACATAATTTGTGATTCTAATTCTGGGCTAGATTTGAGAGGCAGTATTCTCTCAAATCTCTTTGGGAAAGGGTTGACTTCCTCAAAGCCGGCAATTGTTCTAGAGCTGCCCCCTCAGTCTCACTCTGGACATTTTTGTGCACTATGCTGTTAGGCTTTGGTTGACACATGGTACAGCGAACCTTTTTACCCACCTTTGCGTCCTGTGCGAGCCTGGTCTGCTCTTGGTTRCTGCTTAACACAATTCTATGGCAAAGCCCGTCTGCAAAGTCCAAAAATTATTTTTCCTTGCAGTCTGTTATAGAATAAAGGAGTTGAGGGTGCCAACACAGGCATGATTAATTAAACAGTATTATATCCACTATGAGAAAACAAAACAAACTGGATTAGGACTAGAAACAAAAGAGATTAACGATGTGGACAACTAAACTGAACACATGAGAAGATTAATTTAGTGCTCCCATCTATAAAGATACACAGAGATAACATGACTATTTGTTTGCTTAAAAATTTATAATCAATCTTTAAACTAATTGATGTCTCTGATTAATATGCTGCCTTAATCTGTTCTTTTGCCCTCTGAAAAATAATACTTCACAGCACATCAAAGCTTAGAGTTATATACATTTGTAAGTAGTGTGAAACATCCACGTTTAATATTGTTCTCCAATGGCATTTCATAATTTACAGTGGCTTGAAAAAGTATTTGCACTTCCTGATTTATTTATTTTTCATATATTATTTACAAATATTTACATATTTGTCACACTTAAATAATGGAGAACATCAAACAAATCTTAATATTACACAAAGATGACCCGAGCATATACAAAATGCAGTTTATAAATGACGAGTTCAATTATTAAGGGAAAAGAAATCTTTCCAATTCTACCTGGTCCTATGTGAAAAAGTAATTGCCCTACTTGTTAAATCATGAATGAACTCTGATTTTTGGAAAGCTGAGTTAAATCTCACTTGCCACCCTCACGCCTGATTACTGCCAGACTTGTTGAATCAAGGAATCATTTAAATAGGACCTGCCTGACAAAGTCAAGCATGCTAAAAGATTTTAAAAAGCAACACGATCTAAGGAAATTCAAGAAAAGATGAGAAAAAAAGTACAGTGGAATCTTGGATTACGAGCATAATTTGTTCCGGAAGTGGGCTTGTATACCAAAACACTCGTAAACCAAATCTAATTTTCCCATAAGAAATAATGAAAACTCAAATTATTCGTTCCACAGCCCAAAAAAATAAATACATAAAAATAAAACATTATGTAATTACCCTGCATTTTACCTTTAAAAAAAAAAAAAAAAATTCCCGACAGATAAGTGTTTGTGCGGGCAGGCGGCGTGTATTTGTGTGTGTGTGTGTGTGTGTGTGTGGGTGGAATTAGCCCCTTCCCTCGCCTCGTCTTACACAGTGAGAAAAAAATAAATCTGTCTAATGATACTCGCGTGAGCGCATACTAACAACATCACTGCTGTAAAGTAAAAAATAAAAATAAAACAAATGAACCAGTACCTTATCTTTGAAAAGAATCCCAACAGAGCTGAGTTTTCTGTGTGAAGAAAGCGTGTGTGTGTGTGAAGCCAAGAGAGTGTGTCTGTGTCAAATTACGCGCACAGGCGAGAGAGAGTGAGTGAGTGAGTGTGTGTGTGTGTGTGTGTGTGTGTGTCGGTGTCAAATTAGAGACGAGCACTAAGACCCAGGGGAGCAGGGGAGACGATTACCCACAATTCCGCAGGTCAAGAGAGAGAAAAATCATTGGCTCAGTTGTGATCACTTGCCGCTCTGTGTCAAAATAAGAGTCGAATGCGTGATACATGATACTCGGCACTCGTAAACGAATACTTGCTCGGTTTCCAATTAAAAATGTATTAAAAATCTTTGCTCGGTTTGTGGAACACTTGTAAACCATGTTACTCCGAGGTTCCACTGTAATATATTTTAAAAAACTAAAAAAAAATAAATTAAAAAAAAGTTAAAAGTAACATATATCAGGCTATAAAGGCCATTTTTAATGCTTTGGTACTCCTGTGATCCACGAAGTGCTAATATCCACAAATGAAGAAAACTTGGAACAATGGTGAACCCTCCTAGGAGTGGCTGGCTTACCAAAATTACTCCAAGTGCACAACAACACCTCAACCAGGAGCTCATGAAAAAACCCAGAACAACATATAAAAGAACTGCAGGCCTCACTTGCCTTCTGTTAAGGTCAGTGTTCATGATTCAACAATAAGAAAGAGACTGGGAAAAAATGGCATCAATAGTAGAGTTCTATGGCAAAAGCCACTGCTGACCAAAAAGAACACAAATGCTCCTCTTACATTTGCCAAAAAACGTATTGATTRTGCCCAAGTCATTTGGGCAAATATTCTGTAAACTTTTTGGCACGTGTGCATCCCGTAACATCTCGTGTAAAACTAATATAGCATGGTATAAAAAGAACGTTATAAACTCTTACTGGTATAATCAATGTCTCCCTCTCCGTTTCATCGTATCTCGTATGTGCACGTGCACCTAATTTGGCCTGGTTCTGCTTTGCAGCTTCAGGACCTGGACGGCTTGACATAATTGATGGAACTACAAATTTTGCGCTCTACCAGAAAATCATGAAAAAGAATATCTGGCCATTAGTTTGTGACCTCAAGCTCAAGCACACTTGTGTTATGCAGGAAGACAATGGCTCAAGAAAATTATAATTAGGTTTTGAAGTGGCCTAGTTAAAGTCTGAACATAAATCCAATTGAGATGCTGTGGCTTGAGGTTACACGGGTTAAACCCTCCAATGTGGCAGGATTAAAACAATTCCGCAAAGAAGAGTGGACCAAAATTTCTCTACAGCGACGTGAAAAACTCGGCCGCGAGTGACTACCCCAGGTATTGATAGTCAGSACGCCCTCCTTCCCTTCATAGCGTTGCATGGTGTTCACGCAAGCCGATCATTCCCCACCGAAATAAACACTCCACAACCCAACGCCCCCTCGGAGTCCTGTGTTGAGTCCATACCGGGTGGCGCCATATTGACGCGCCCCCACATAACAGCCAGTTATCCCAGACTCATGATTGAAGTTGCTGCTACCAGGGGTGGTACAACCAGTTATTAGGTTTAGGAGGCAATTGATTTTTCACATAGGGCCAGGCAAATTTGCACAGCATTTTTAATAAATTAAATCATAATTTAAAAACTGCACTTTAAATGTGCTTAAGTTATCTTTGTAGAAAATTAATATTTGTTTGATGATTTTAATCATTTAAGTGTGATAAGTATGCAAAACAAACTAAATCAGGAAGGGGCAAAAAAAAATTCCACGGCACTGTACCTAAGCCATCACATGTGATGGAGTACTGTTGTGCTGGATATCAAATAAAATTTTWWAATTAAATATTCAAGTATTTGTCACATGTRCTTTACAGCACAGTGAAATAATTTTTTCACATAYCCCAATTAGGAAACTGGAGTCAGAGCACAGAGTCAGCCAGCTTAAAGCGCCCCTGGAGCAGATAGGGTTAAGGGSCTTGCTCAAGGGCTCAACATTGACAACTTGGTGAGGCTGGGGTTCGAAYCCCTGACCWTCCGATCAGTAACCCAGTAACCCACAGCCTTAACCGAGTCACCACTGCCCACTAATCACCTATCAACATATCAACATGATGGTGCCGAAGGTATCACAGCCACGGACAAACTATAATCGATGATTACGCCCAAGCACTATGACCTTAGCCCTATGTCATTAGTGTGAAATGGCCCTATTGCTTTCCTAAGGATTTTTTTCCCACRATTTTGGGGCTTCTTGGAGGTCTTAACATGCTCAAAAACTAATGAAAACTGGCAGRCAGGTTGTAATCCGCTGCCTTTAGGGTATATACATGGAAACTCAGTATACATTTTGAGCTCATGCATGTCATGGTCTCAACTCAACAGGAAATCAGTTATTGTATTTTGTGTCATTTACAAAATGCACCCAAAGGATTTTAATACACTTTTCCTAGGGAAGTTATGAAATCGCCACCAAACCGGGCCTATGTGATCTAAAGACATTGAGGATGCAAAATTGCWGARGAATTTYTGATATCTAAAAGTTTAAATGCATTCACATGTAYAAAATGTACAGACCAAAAGTTTGGACACACCTTCTCATTCAAAGAAGTTGAATTTGTATTATGGCAAGAAAAAAGCAGCTAAGTG
>QMIH01003308.1:18404-35920 GCA_003987875.1 Clarias batrachus
CATATCGTGTTGCGTTTGATAAACATTCCCTGGAAACACACTCAAACAGGAAAATATCTATCTGCAAAGGACGAACCATTACCGGTGTCAAATTCTGTAAAGGTCAGCGCAAAACTCACCTTAGAAAGGGTCCTTGGTAATGTAGTCCCCGGGACCGTCGGTTCCCAAACTCACAAAAAACCTCACAGCGGCGGCACAGTACTGGGGGTACTAACCTCACAATGGGAGGCAGTCCTTTTATTATTTTATATTGCAACTAATTACAATTTAAGTAAAGAAAAGCAACATATATGGTAAATAAGAAGAGAACTAAGAACTAAGCAAAGGGTTCAAAGGAAAATAAAAGAACACAAAGTCTAGTGAACTTAAATTAACAATGCATGGTAGCACCGCCTAAGAACATTATCGAAGTACAGCAGAACTCTTTTATACCCTGGTCCTGTGACTCATGTTCTATCAGCCTGACCCTACTAACCATTTAGCAGGTTCTTTGCCTTATAAGGTATATACTGATACACTAAGCTGCTCTCTACTTCCTCTAAATATATTTAACATACTGAGCAGAAAACATATTCCTGTCTTGTGTCTCACTAACTGTCAAACCTTACACCCTCCAATATATCTTAGGTGTGAAGAACATTGCTGCTAACATTAACCTTACAACTGTCAAATGACTCTTTTTACACAGATGTTTGCAGCGATATCTGGTCTGGTCTTTGCAGCACTTCCTCTCGCCAGAGCTTTGCACATCTTCTTAAGACGTCTTCGTTCTTGTCGTGCTGCAGCTCGCCTTTCTTTGATGTCTTGAACATATTCAGCTTTACTTAATACATCTCCTATAGTGAGCTGGGACATATGACAACTTAAAACTTTAAAAGCTAAATCCATCATATCATATCATATACCATAATCATTTCCAATACTGATTATGCTGAAAGTCGCTGTAATGTAATGTGATGTGTGTGTGTGTGTGCGTGTGTGTGTGTGATGAGGCTGTAATCCTCTCAGTAAGTGACATTAATCAGACGTCTCTCTGGATGTATTTGAGGGATCTGTTCAGCAGCTGCTTCTTCCTTTGTTTCTCCTGCAGTTGTTCCTCGTGTGTCATTGGTTCACTTGGTGAAGACCAGATTTAACGAGTCAGCGACGCTACCCTGTGAACGGGAATGTTCTGGTTTGGTCCAGTGGGTCGTGACCCACAGTGGAGATGATGTGGTGGCTCGGTGTGATCAGACCTCCTGCAGCTCAGTGGAGGGGTATGAGCTCTCTCACTCTCAGTACCTGAAGGGAGATCTGTCTCTCACCATCACTGCAGCTGATTACAGGAAGAGGAACACGTACACGTGTCAGTGTGACAGTAAGGACGTGTGTGACGTGCGCCTCAGCGTGGAGCGTGAGTGTCTGCTTAAATCAGTTCCTCCTTCTGAAGTGTGTACAAACTAACCACGAGTAATTAGAATGATGGAGTTCTGCTAGAGAACTGATTTAATCCTGAGGAATGTAAATACAGTTTGGACTCGAAGCCCTTTTCTGTGTTAAACACAGTGCTGAACTCCACACTGCAGTAATTCTATCTGTGTGTCCTCCTCAGGTGTTCACTCTACCAGAGAGTCTCATCCTGGAGATTCCCTCACTGTGGGTGTGTCGATCTCAGACAGAGTGAAGATCACGTTCATCAGGAGCACTGATGATGATGATGGTGGTGAAGCTCAGAGCTCTGTAACACTCTGTACAGTGGAGGGACGTGACGCTGACTGTAACCCTGAGTATGAGAAGAGGACACGGTTCCAGTCGTCCCTCACCCTGAGTGATTTAAAGCAGACTGACAGCGGCGTGTACACTGTGTGGGACACTGATCATGATGAGATCATCGCTACACACATACTCACTGTCACAGGTAAGACTTCACACTCATCTGTGTTTGGGATGATGTACAGTCATGGGAAAACGTAAGCGCACACTCCTTCAGTTGCTGTTTAATAGATCAGGATATAAATAATGTGTGTGTGCTGCTGAAAGACGCCTATACACTAATAACCTCAGGAGACAAAACAAAAACACAACAGATCTCAACATGGAGTCATTTTTATTCCCAAAAATATAAACCAAGAGTAAGAGAGAGTGATTCACAGCCAGGTGTTACTGATGAGATACACTAGACCAGTTCATCATTAGGGGAGTGTGAGTATTTCTGGAAGAGTAGAACTTGGTGTACCTGACCCCTCAGGTGTGTGTCTCCTTCATGCCGAGGAGAAATGACATCAGTCCTGTCCTCAGAGACATAACTGTTACTGTTCATCACTCTGAGGACAGTTATAATGCCGTCTCCAAACTATTTCACACTCACAAAGAATGGTCTTGAGACATCAGGAGGCCGTCTGTCCAGCAGCTTAAACTGGGTTTAAATTGGGGCAATGATCCCAATCACACCTGCAATAAAGAAGTGTAAAGTCCTCAGGCCTGGTGAGATCCTGGTAGGGCCGTAAGAGAGTTTAATCATGAACAAACGCCGACAAACATCAATGAACTGAAGCAGTGTTATAAAGAACAGTGGAACAAAATCTCTCCAAAGCCACGTGAGATACTGAAGATCCAGAACCTAGTCACGTCATTTTACTGTTGCTGAAGGTGTTTCTTGTGTTGCTTTACTTTTGGGGAAAAATGAGTCCATGTTGTGTTTGTTGTTGTTGTTGATTGTTTATTTATAGAAGTTGGTGATGACCACACTGTTAGTATTTAGAGTCTGATGAACAATTAAATCGAGCTGAAGGAGGGTGTACTTTCTTTTGCCCCTGACTATAAGATCCTGGTTATTGATGTAGAAGGTTGTGATGTTTGGTTGCTGATGTGTCTGTTTTCACCACTACAGGACGGATCAGAACCCCGTCTTCAGGATCAGGTAGAGATTTACTACATGATCTTCAGTCTTTAATTCTCATTACAGTTAGAAGACGAGTTCTTCACTGGTGACGTTAGAAATGAATAAACAAAGAACGACTGATGATTTGAGTTGTGTGTGTGTGTGTGTGTATGTATGTGTGTTGTTCTGTGTTCAGGTGAACAGACATACAGCAGTCTGAGTGTTGGACTGTTTTGGTTCTGTCTGGGTTTGGTGCTTGGTGTGCTCCTGCACCGGTTTCTCCTTCCTTTGGTACTGAAAGGCTGTGACGACGTTAAGAGAAAAGTACGGAAGCGTTCAGAGCGCTCTCACAGCACCGCGCAGGAGGCTGAAGTCCAGCTGAAGTGTGTCGATACACTCTCTAACCCATAATCCTCTTTTAAAGTGAAGTGTTAGTGTTGTGTCCAACCTCGTCCTCTACAGCGCTCCACTGACCTCCACATGACCTTCAGTAAGAGCTTTAATGTACTGGAGTGTTAATCAGTAGAGACTGCATGAGGGTGTCTGATTAAAGCTCTTACAGCGGTGTTCATACACGGTGTTTATAAAGCCAGCCTGCGGTGAGACGAGTGTTAACGTCTCCTCAGRTTAAACACGTACACACCAGCACAGAGACGCGCCGGAGACGAGCAGGAGGAGCAGAGCAGCGCTTCACATTCTCATCTTTTATAGTTCATACTGTATCATTTCACACTGACTCGCTCTTACACACTTACACACACACACACACTTACACACACACACACACACACACACACACACACACATACACACACACACATACAGTGTGTGTTGTGTGTTGTTACACTCGGCCTGGTTTAGTTTGTAAAATGCTAACTGGCTAATAAACACTGTTTTATGGACAGTAACGAGCCTCATCAGCTGGAGATAAAAGATTAAACCTTTCCATCATGTTATACAGGTTTAAAGCTACAGCTGGGGACTGTTTGTGTGTGTGAGTGTGTGTGTGTGTGTGTGTGTGTGTGTGTGTGTGTGTGTGTGTGTGTGTGTGTGTGTGTGTGCACATTAAGCTCAGGGGAAACAGACAGGTTCTGTACTCATTATAAAGCACTTTATTCATTCACTGTGTACATAATTGCTATATTTCTAGATTATTATTTCTTGGTTGCAGTGACATTACCACAGTTTATCTTCACACACATTATTACTATACGCCTGTTTCTAATGAAAATGTCTTTATTCTGCTGAGCTCTGAGTGTTGCTGATCTACAGTCATTTAAACTGAAACTGAAAATGTACTGAATGTATAAACGGTGTTGGTTTGTTTTTTTATTATTTTTTATTGTTGTATATTTGATGCAGATTCATCTGATGAAAATAAAATGCTCTTTATGAATAAAATCGGACTTTTGATCTGGTTTTAATCCCATGGATAAAGGCTGAATCAGGGATCAGGGTTGCCAGATCTCAGCACACAGATTAGGAGTGTGTGCACGGTTGCCAGCTCTAACATTAACATGTTAACATATGAAACCAGAATAAACACACACACACACGTGCGCAGTACCAGTGAAAAGTTCTGACACTTCTCCATGAGAGCCAGTTTCATCATGGTGCTTGATGGGTTTTGCAAAGGCACTTGACACAATACTCTTCTTACAAGAACTTTGACTGGTACTTTATTAATATATATGTGAGACTGTTTACTAATAAGATCAGTTCAGCTCATTGTTTATGATCTTGTTACCTGTTATTTGCAAAGTAAACCAGGTTGAGTTTAGACTTTGTCAAATAAAATGTTTAATTAAATTAAAGTAGTAATGTAGTTTCTTTGTTTATAAGTTGGTGTCATAAACAGTGTTGGGGGGGATGTTGCGTTTTAAAGTAACTAATTACATTACAAAATTTAAAAAGTAATCTGTTACATTATTGAGTTACTTTCTGATAAAGTAACTACTTAGAGAACTTTTCCATTGCAGAAAATGAAAACTAAATGAGCATAAAATTAAAACATTGTCAGGACGTGCTACTGCGTCAGCACATGTCGTTGTCATTCAGCCCCGCTTGTGTTTTTGCGTTATTATAAGAATGAAGTGCAGTAGGCTGTTTTTGATCATAATTTTATTTAATAAATAATGAAAACATTTTAACAAACGACATTTTTACATCCCAGTAGCTCCCCTATTGCTCTGTACCACTGCCAGCAAAACCTTCTGAAGATGATCAATATATTTACTGCACGCACTTTTGGTCAAGCGATCTCTCCAGAAAGTCACAATGGCCTGAAGAAGCTCATCTTTGTTCCTGGTCACTTTCAATACAGTTGGTGTTTTAATTGCAGGAGTCAGGAGACGAGAACGACAATGTCATCTGATCGTGTCGTCGCAGACATGAACACCTGACTGTATCAAGAATGTCCTGATATCTAACTCCCTAAGAAAGAGTCCTGCTATCCACAGAGACCTGATCTTGATGCTCATCTCAAAGGAAATCTTCGTCATGGTCGATAGTGTGGCAGAAAGATCGAGCTCAGAAAAAGTTATAACAGTTTCTTCCGAACCACGTGACTTCAGCCGACCGCATCTTTTTGAACTGCTCGCTCGCGCACCGTTGTGGGCGGAGTCACACACTCAGAGGACAGCGCTATCCGCTCCTTCCGCTCGCGTGAGCTCACAGACGCCCCTGATTGGCTGTAGAGCTGTGATTAATGCGGGAGCACTAAGTACCTCCTATCCCGCCCCTCTGAGAGAGCTCGGCCAATCAGCTCTCTCTAGACCTCCGGCTGCGAGAGGTTACAGCATCACCCGGGATTCGAACTAGCGATCTCCTGATGATAGGGCCATTAACGGTTAATATGCTGATGTTGTTGAGAGTTTCTCATGTTTTGAGTTATGAGTCAACTCGCACTTAATCATTTGTGTATCTAATATATATATATTAGATTATTTAATTGACAAAACACATTTATACTGAAAGACTGGCAGAACACATGATACACACATTTACACACAATCATTAATCAAAATCTAAAAATCTTTCTTATATAAAAACAGCACCACTGTATAAAATGCATCATAAAAAAGAAAAAGTACATCTGAGCATTTTGAATTTCATTGCTATATTTAATAAAAAGTTCCTTTTTCACATAAAAAAACATGCGCTCTTGACAATATGTATGCAGGTGATTTAATCTCTTTCTGCAGGTAGGGGGCGATGTTCAGAGACACAGAGTGAAGAACAATCTGACCGAGCGCTCACTGAAATGTAACAGACATCAAAGGTCCCATGTTCATCCGTTCACACAATAATACACACGTATAAAAACATGGGAATGTACAAGCATCACACCGCTCAGGACGGAGACGGACACTGAGTCCCAATAGAGGAACGATTTCTAGTGCGAAATGTGCGACTCAACCCCAGGACAAGAGCACAGGACCTTGTGAAGATGCTGCTGAAACTGGTAAGACCATGTGATTATCCACAGGAAACCAGTCCTGTACAGCACGAGCTGAAAGGTTACTACAGTCTACAGTTTGCACCTGAACACGGGGACGTGTCCTGTGAGCTGACGAAACAAAAACTGAACTGTTCAGCCATAATGATACACGGTATATTTGGAGGAAAAAGGGCGGAGCTTTGAAGCTTCAGAGCATCATCCGGACTGTGAGGTCAGGGGTGGGAGTGTAATGTTGTGGGGCTGCTGTGCTGCAGGAGGGACTCGTGCACTTCACACAATAGATGGCAATGGGTCTCCAAATGGACAATGACCCCAAGCACCTCCAGATTAGTTACAAAGTGGCTTAAGGACAACAAGGTCGAGGTACTGGAGCGACGCCATCACAAAGCCCTGATCTCAGTCCCATAGAAAAGGCGAGTGTGAGCGAGAAGCCTACAGACCTGACCCAGTTACACCAGTTCTGTCAGGAGGAGTGGGACAAAAGTCCAGCACACTATTGTAGAAAGCTTGTGGAAGGAAACACGAAACATCTGGCCCAAGTGAAACAGTTTCTGGGTGTTTTCCACCAAATATTGAGGACGTGTGTGTACATTTCAGAATGATGAAAGTAATAAAAAAACATAAAAATTCTCCCTCGCTCGATTCTGACATTTAACAAATACAAAAAATATTAAAACATTTACTCTGATTTAATGCTTGATAGTAAGAAGAAAAAAAAGGGGGGGGGGTGGTGGTCCTGAAGTGTTAAACCCAGAAACACGTATTGAATCTCACGATTAGAGTCTGTTTGAGACAAACTCCGCCCCTCAGGGTCGCGTCCTCACCTCTACGCTGGTTTCATAAAGCACAATGTAACAGATTTAAGTATTTAATCCGCGGCTGCACTTCAGTTCTGTACTATAAGACTATGGCGACTCTTTGGCAGAAATGTAATACACACTAATACACACACACACATTAGGGCAGCTCATGCACATGTACAGGGTTCAGTCCTCCTCTGATTGTCTGGTTTAGGGTTCAGGAACAAATGAACAACATTAAATATGATAAAGAATATCAGAGCTGCAGTTTAAGATGTTTTTTAGGGGAAACTGGGTTTCACATGTAGTGAGGAACAAGTTAAAGCAGAACATCAGTCAAAGAAAACGTACAGAACACACACACACACAAACGGAACAAATGATAGTAGACGTGTGAAGGTACAGTGAAGATAAAGAAGAGGAACCTGAGGAAGTCTGGAGCTGGAGGAAGACTCACACCCGGGACTGAGGATGCTGATGTGTAGTAATACACTCCATCAGTTATTATCTGTTCTCACATCATTACTGAGGAGTTACACAGGAGTAATCGCGCACACACACACACACACACACACACACACACACACACACACACACAATGATCCCCCAGAGGAGGAAGAGAGATCCAGGAGAGATCCTGATCAGGAGAACGTGGGTCATCTACACACTGATTATCACAGGATTATGGAGTGAAGTGTCATGTGTGTGTGTGTGTGTGTGTGTGTGTGTGTGTGTGTGTGTGTGTGTGTGTGTGTGTGTGTGACCTGCAGCTCCATCACCCCGACACACACACACACACACACGCACACACGCACACACACACACACAGTACATGTTTAGCAGTTATATATTACTGTATGAACTGATCAGGGACGTCACTCTATTTACATTATTTACAGTTTCTACATCGTGTCCATGTGTCCACTGTATGTATCAGGGTTTACATTCAGGGTTCACACACACAGTTATTACAGTTTCAGCATCATGTGGCAGATGGCGCTGTTATAGACTTTACCTTCACATCCTGCTTTCTCAAGTATTTATTGTCTAGTTGAGCATTAGATAAGATAAATTCTTGTTTAATTTTGATAGAATTAAATACACAGAGCACATATAGAAAATACAGAGTCAGTGAATTAAAGTGTTGCGTCTGGTACAGACGTGTAGGAGACACGAGTAGAGATGTACAGATCTCTCACTGCTCCACTCCATCACTGATACAGAACTGCTGAGGGACTTACAGAGTGATGATGTGATGGAGCCTCACACACCTACTGCTGTGTTCACTCTACAGACAGAACTCATCTTTATCTTTCTGTATTACACACAGAGAGAGAGAGAGAGAACCACTCAGGGTTCATCWTATTGAGACTGTGTCTGTTCCCCGAGCTAAACATAAACATAAGTTTAAAAAGACTCAGAAAGTCTGTTTTAGTAATTTAATTAACATAGATACCACAAACTCAGACCACACTGAATGCGCAGCCGGCACCTCTGATCTGAAGCTAGGACTGTTAAATATTAGWTCTCTCGCATCTAAAGCAGTTATTGTTAATGAAACTATCACAGATCAGGAGTTTGATATATTATGTTTAACAGAAACCTGGATTAAACAGGACGAGTATGTAGCTCTAAATGAAGCKAGTCCTCCTGGATACAGCTACATACACCAGCCTCGGCTAACTGGTAGAGGAGGAGGAGTCGCAGTTATTTATAACSATAATCTGTCTCTCGTACAAAAACACAGTTTTAAATCTAATGCATTTGAAGTTCTCTTTAGTAACATAAAGTCAGCTCAGTCAATCCCGCTAATCATCATTTACAGACCCCCAGGGCCGTACTCGGAGTTTCTCTGTGAATCTGCAGATTTCCTCTCAAACCTTGTTGTTTCTGTAGACAAAAACGTTTGGGACACGTGTTAGGGTGGTTCTGTTCTGGCATGGAGCATGCTGTTGGCCATATCCCCATAGACATGGACTACCTGCAATTCATTTTATACAAGAGTGTTTATTTCTGAGTTCAGTGGTCATCATTCAGCAGGAACAAGGGCGTGTCCACATATTATCACACCTGATCATATCAATAATCTACTGGAGATGGATTTGTCAAGTCCCACTATTACTAACATGCTAGGGATTATTAGACGGACCTTGTTCAGATGAATGGTGGTAATAATCTCTCGGTTTGAGCTCTATATCCTGTAGCACACACACAGATGAGGAGTTGGATGAGTCTGTAGCAGCTCTGAATCCCAGCATGCCTCACTGTGACTACAGAATGATGAGAGCGGCATTGAAGGCACGGGGACACCGGAGGGAGTTTGACCGGGTCAGAGCTTCAATACACAGAGTTACCACAGAGGGCGTCGCATCACGTTTGACAACATCAAGCTTGGCTGTGTTGGACCCCCTCAGTCTCTGGGCCAAGAGCAATGATGCAGATCGACACCAATCATACAGTAAGTTGATTCAGTAAGTAATAAAATGTGAGTGTTAGGCTAGTGATAGACTTTACTGAGTTAAATCGTGTTCTTGTTTTGATTTGTGCTGTTAACAAACCATTGGTATCATTTGAGCTACAACACAGTCTTATTTGGAAATTATGTATTAATTCACTTAAGTTAATTAACAACAGAAGATAATTGTTCAGGTGGTCTTATGCTCCTCCCTCTTGACTTTCATAGATAATGTACCTTAGTGCTGCACCTAACAACCTCGCTTCAACCACACTGACTTTTTATTTAAGAAGCAGTGGAGACTTTTGACTTTCCACTACGGTACATTACATTACTGATAATAATTACAGGCCAAGTATAAAAATAGATTGGATGACATATGCAGATGTTACTCAATCACAATTTAACTTTTACCGCTGTGTCTGCTAGCGGTGGCATTAGGGTTTCGCATTTGCCAGCTTTACACCACTAAGTGGCGCTATAACCATAGACTGAGGTTCTCATTAAAGAGCTGCGTCTCATCGACAGCTGCATGTGATACTGTAGCACATAAACTCAAGCCAAACACTGTAATTAAACAAACACATAGAATGACAGTACACATTTAGAATTTAAATTAAATGTAGGTGTTTCTTATTTACATCGAATTCCACGAAAGTAAACATTAACACAGTGAGACTTTAGATTTTATATCGTGTGATTAAAAATCCACAGAAGGGTTTTGTGTCATCTTATACTTTATGTTTTTATTTGTAGTAGTGTTTTATTTGCACTGTTCCTGTTTGTACTGTTTCACCCTGAATGTGTGTTTCTGCACGGCCGTAGTGATGTGCCATAAACGTGACTTCTGTACCAGCACATGTGGTGTGTAAGATGATCTGTGTCCCTCTCCCTCAGTCCTGGACATTTTCTCTGCACTGTGTAAGTGAGCAGGTTATGTGTAGGGTGTAAGAGTGAATTATTCTGCCTTCGGTTTGTCACCTTCAGCTGATAAGAGATGCTGAGTGTCCTGAGCACAGTCAGACAGAAACCCATTCGTACTGTGTGTGTGTCTTTCCCCTCACACCACTTCTGTGTCAGCGTGACTTCTCTTCTGGAAGACGCCCTTTATTCAGAAAGTCCCTCATTGTCTGTACTGTATATCTCTCACCTGTTACATCGTACAGGTTCTGTGATCTTATGTGAGACACTCTGCTCCCCCTGGACTCTCTGTGTCTTACACTTCACCTCATATCAGTTTCAAGTTTTAGTAGCAAACCTAAGTTTAGAAATGTATATGATTGTATTCAGTATGTGATTAATGTGAATTTATTTGGTACATAAGTGATTAAATATGTTTAAATATGCGGCGCTCTTACTGAGCTTCAGGAAAATGGTGTTAAAACACTAAACCTTAGTGATTACACGTCCACGTCTCATCATCAGATACTAATCATCATATACGGTCTAATCGTGAGATTACAGTATAATTGTGAGCTTATTTACTGAAACACTAATCATAACATAATCCAGTCTAACACTGTCACTAACACACTGACTTACATCAGATTAACTGTTAACATCAGACTAATAATGTTCCATTCTTTAGGTCACAATTATTATCACACACATTCTATACATATCAAGTTTACAGTTTAGGAAATCTAAATAAATGACCTCACCAGTCTCTCCTGTAAGCTGTAACACACACACACACACACACATACACACACACACACACATACAGATATGTTCTCCGCCCTTTTTAAACTTGATTAGCGTTCTTGCAGCAGTGTGCAGTATGATGTTTGGCCTGAAGATGTCAGTAGTCACACCATCACTATCACTGCCATGTGTGATGGATACAAGTGCAGACTGTGTGAGCAAATCCCAGGAAAAAAAGAAGTGGCGCTGATGAGTGCATGTGAACAACGAAGCGGGCAAGGTGGTGGTTTTAAATACAAAAAAACTTTGGTGGTGGTGGTTTTAAAAACTCCGCGCCGCAGTGTAAGCAGAAGAAGCCTCGCTGGAATGCGGAAGCACAGAATGCCGGGGTGTTATGGGCTAAAATGCCCCCCCTACCACGGATTTCCAAAAATGGAAAGAGTAGCAAGACATGGATGTCCACCTAAGCTGACAGGCTGGGCATGGAGAGCAATAATCAGAGAAGCAGCCAAGAGGCCCATGGAAACTCTGGAGGAGCTGCAGAGATCCACAGCTGAGATGGGAGAATCTGTCCACAGGACAACTATTAATCATGCTCTCCATAAATCTAGCCTTTATGGATGGGTGATATAAAGGAAGACAGTGTTGAAAGAAAGCCATAAGAAGTTCTGTTTGTAGTTTGTGAGAAGCCATGTGGCGACACATGTGGAAGAATGTCCAGTGGTAAGATGAGAGCAAAATTGAACTTTTTTGCCTACATGCAGAACTAACCCTGTGCATGGTGGTGGCATCATCATGTTGTAGAGAGGCTTTTCTTCAGCAGGGACAGGGAAGCTGGGAATTTGATGGGAAGATGGATCGAATCAAATACAGGGCAAGCTTAGAAGAAAACCTGTCTGCAGAAGAATTGAGGCTGGGGCGGAGCTTCACCTTGCAGCAGGACAACGACCCTAAACATACAGCCAGAGTTACAATGGGAAGGGTTTAGATCAAAGTATATTCATGTGTTAGAACAGCCCAGTCAACGTCCAGACCTAAATCCAATCCAATGAGAACCTGAGGCAAGACTTCAACCCAAACTGCTGCTCCCCCAAACAGACGCTCTCCATCCAGTCTGACTGAGCTCGAGCTGTTTTAAATAGAATAATGGGCAAAACGTTCACTTTCATGTGTAAAGCTGGTAGAGACATGGCCTAAAATACTTTCTTTAATAATTACAGTGAATGGTTGTTCTACAAAGTATTGACTCAGAAATGAACCTCACACTTTTCAGATATTCGTTTATAAAAACTTTTGAAATCCATTCATCATTCTCCTTCCACTTCACAGTGATGTGCCACTTTGTGTCGGTCTGTCACATAAAATCACAATAAAATACATTCACGTTTGTGTTGTAATGTAACAAAATGTGGAAAAGGTCAGGGGGTGTAAATACTTTTGCAAGGCACTGTTGATCTGTACCTGAGTGCCTTAAGGTTCTGTACTCTCTGGACTGTGCTTGTTTACATTAATGTAACATTAATAATATAAACATTGATTATTTCCTGACTCTGAGTGTGAGGTGTTGCAGACTGAGGCTGGTGATGTTTTTGGAGCTGTTCCCGAGTCCCAGAGTCCCAATCAGTGTCCCTCTGGTACGTCTGTGTTTATCAGCTCATACATCATTTTTATTAGCACACAGCAGTGATGTTTATCTACACAAACTGAATGATTACATTAGAGACAGTGGGACATGAAAGGCAAACCTGTAGAACAGCGCCCTCTTCTGACAGCAACAGAAAATACACAGAGATCCTCAGCAGGTTGTTAATTAACACACACAGCTGCTGGGGTTGAGGAATAAAACCCTCTGAGACGGTATGAGACCCTGCTATAGAACTGATTCAGGAGAGGAGTCACTCCTCCATAACACTGTATATGATACACTGAAGTTTATTTACTCTCTGATAAAAGAATACAGACCTGTGTGTGTGTGTGTGTGTGTGTGTGTGTGTGTGAGAGAGAGAGAGATGAGAACAGCACTGAGAATAAATATGTAAGTAATATTAACTATAGACAGTAGAAATATGTGCGAGTGACAGAAACCCTCCTAACACACTCCTCAGAGTGAAAGCTGAATCAGATCTCAGGTCTGTGTAGAGACGATTACTGATGAAACAGTTTTTACTGACTGTATCAGGACGAGATTATTCCTGTGACACTCCGTCTACTCGCTCCAACTTCAGTATAAAACTCACTGTATATCTTTATTTAGTGTTGGTAGTTGGTTCTCCATATAAAGATGAACTTTACACCCCCCATGTCTGACTGCTGCAGGTCATTAACCACTCTTTAACCCGTACTGAGTTCATATATAACATTATATTACTTTACACTGATCTTCTGTCTATCTGCTTTTCTTATTTATTGTGAGTATTGGCTTTGTACAGCTACTTTACACCACGACCTGAAATTTAATCTAATCTAATCCAGTGTTAAATATCAGACTGATGTGAGTCCCTCTGTACTACTTGACGTTAGTGTGATATCTCCAGAGTGAGCTGTTAAAGGTTCCTAATGTTTATGTGGGCGGATCAGTGTAACCAGCAGATGAACTGAACCGGGTTTACTGTTAGAGTTTACAGCACAGTCATCAGGTTTATATTCAAATGTGCCTCATACAGTGCTGTGAAAAAGTAGCTGGGTTAATACATAATGCAGTTTGTACATTTTTTGTTAAGGGAAAAAGATTTCCATACGTACCAGGCACTATGTGAAAAAGTAATTGCCCCCTAATAACTATAATAACCTAATAACTGCTTGTGGCGACAACAGCTGCAATCAAGCGTTTGTGATAACTGGCACTGAGCCTTGACATCACTGTGGAGGAATTTTGTCCCACTCTTCTTTGCAGAATTGTTTTAATTCAGCCACATTGGAGGGTTTAAGGTCATGCCACATAATCTCAATCAGATTTAAGCCCAGACCTGCTGGTGTGTTTGGGATCATTGTCCTGCTGCAGAACCCAAGTGTGCTTGAGCTTGAGGTCATGAACTGATGATCAGACATTCTCCTTCAGGATTTTCTGGTAGAGCTCAGAATTCATGGTTCCACCGTCCAGGTCCTGAAGTTGTGCTAGAGGTTCTAGTTAAGTGATTTCTTGATTCAGCAGGTCTGACAGTAATCAGGTCTGGGTGTGGTGAGTGAAATCTGACTCAGCTTTCCAAAATATCTGCTTAATAACACTTAATTCATGATTTATCAAGGGGGCAATTACTTTTCCACATAATTGCAGGTAGGTTTGGACCTTAAAGTGAAATTATCATTTAAAAACTGCATTTTGTATTTACTCTGGGTATCTTTATTTAATATTAAAATATGTTTGAGGTTCTGAATCATTTAAATGTGACATATGCAAAACAATAAAACAAGACGGGGCAAATACTTTTTCACAGCACTGTAAATAATTCATACTGTATTTTGTAAAATGTCTATTTTGCTTAAACATATCTGATGCTTTTATAAATAAACTCTTTGTGCTGCTGTAAGTTGCAGTGTGTTTATCTGAGTGATGATGAAGGATTGTGTGTGTGTGTGTGTGTGTGTGTGTGTGTGTGTTNGCTTTATAATCAGCTGAAACACACACACACTCTCTACAGCTCTATTCTCTCTTCTCTCTACTCGCCTCACACATCTCTTCAGCTTTAGTTTACTCCTCTTTGTGCTGCTGTAAGTTGCAGTGTGTTTATCTGAGTGATGATGAAGGATTGTGTGTGTGTGTGTGTGTGTGTGTGTGTGTGTGTGTGTTACTAAGAGATTCATGAAGCTTTATAATCAGCTGAAACACACACACACTCTCTACAGCTCTATTCTCTCTTCTCTCTACTCGCCTCACACATCTCTTCAGCTTTAGTTTACTCCTCATCAGTGTCTCTGACTCTCACACTGTCCTCTTTATGTCTCAGGTTTAAACCTCAGGAGAGACAGCAGTCAGAGGGAGAGACACGGCATCCTGCACACAGTGTTGTGTGTCTGCACATCTGTCTTTCACTTTTCTCCTCCCTACAAACATCAAAGTGCATTGTGGGTAATGAGTGATGTGGGTGAAGCTACAGTGTTTGGACACTAATCTGTTGCAGTGCATTGTGGGATTGTCTCAGTACACTGCAGTGGGATTTTAGGATCTGATTTTAATAATGAGCTGAGTGTTATATACGTGTGTGTGTGTGTGTGTGTGTGTGTGCGTGTGAGAGAGAGAGAGAGAGAGAGAAAGAGTGTTCCCCACAAGCTCAGGGCTTCAGGATAAACACTCCTCTGGTGTTGTCAGTAAATCTCTGAGAGTTATGGACTGTAGTTCCTTCTCTCCCCTGTAGGTGGAGCTCTGAAGCTGTACTGTCACTTTCACAAGTCTGGAGTTATTGAGGTAAAACAGAGCAGCTTGTTTCAGCTCAGAAGAATCAGCAAAGTCAAAGTGTTTCTGTAGTTCCATGAGCTAGAGAAAGGTGTTGGAGCTTTAATGGATCCGTCTGGACCAGTGTAAAGTCTGGTGTGTTGGGATCAGACACTCGTTTGTCAGACGTCTGGAACTGAAGAGAAAATGTCAAAAAGAAAAAGAAAGCAGAAAGCTCTGTGCGGTGTCTCACTGAGTGTGAGGGAGCTCCAAACGTCAGGGGTCTCATCATCATCGTCATCATCATCATCCTCCTCCTCATTGTCTCCTGTCAGACTACACAGCTCCTGTCCATCTCTCTCACACACACCGTCCTCAGCTCTCAGTGTGACTCCTGTCTGTCCTCTCAGCTCACGTCCACCATCTGCTTCCTTCTTTCTTCTAATAGTGAGAAACATTCTGAAATGATTTACACTGGCTCGATTGATCTAAAACCTCCTCATTATGGTTTGATACTGAGCTGTACATCTTCAACAGGAACACAAGAGGATTATTGTGTGAAACTCCATCCTGAAGAGCGGCTGAGGTTTCACCCCAGTCTGTGCTCCCACTGCTGCACTGGATAATCAGTGTGGGTAATAATACGAGCATTCTGTCTCCTGGTGTAAATTCCCTTAACAAGCTACCCCTGATCATCACCTGGTACCCTCAACCTTCACCCTTCCAGTCCTAAAACTAGTCTTCTCCATTTCTCTCCTTATCACAGAAACCTCACTCTCGCCTTCCTCTGTGTCTTCCTGCACTCTCTCATCCCTCACACACCCTGACCCCCCTCCACACCATTAGAGATTGTACAAGTGACACTTCCCTCATCCTTGGACCTCTTGTGCTCTCTGTCTTCTAAACCCATATAAAATTTCTTGCCCTTGAATATCAGGGTTGAAATCAGAACTTGATGCAGAGCTCGTCTCTCCTGTCTAAATTCTAAATCTTCTGCACAAGATCCTTGAAAGCTTCACAACATCTCTTCATCACTACTTCACCAACCTGCTCTCAGAACGGTGTCGGTATTTTGTGCAATTAAAAGTCCCACTTTGACTCGAACAATCCGTGTAAAAAAACTCCCATTGGGAAATGAAGCAGTTTAGCTTTATGGACAATGTTACCATAGTAACTGACTTTTCCTTGAATTCAGGTTCAACTAATTCAGCTAGAGTTTTCACTAAACCTGAAGCTCCAGTGTAAAAAGAAAATGTGTTTAATCCTGGAGTGATGTGGGAAATCTCTCAGGATTATTTACTTTAGATTTAAGATTGAAGAGAGTTTATTTCCCATGTGTACACACACCAACAGGATGAGAGCATTGGGATTTATTTTGTGCAAGGGAACTAATTTCACTCATCTCTTCTTCAAAATCGTCAACCTGTATATTAGATCCTATACCGACACATTTTCTCAAACAGATAGTACCAGCAATAACAGAACCCCTGTTGAAAGTAATTAACTGTTCACTCAGTAGTGGGTATGTCCCCAAATCCTTTAAATTAGCCGTTATTAAACCGCTAATCAAGAAACCTGACCTTGACCCCTGTCTGCTTTCTAATTACAGGCCGATATCAAACCTTCCGTTTATCTCCAAGATTTTGAAAAAGGTAGTATCACAGCAGCTATGTTCACATCTACACAGAAATAGCATAAATGAAGTGTATCAGTCAGGATTTAGGCCTCATCACAGCACAGAGACAGCACTTGTTAAAGTAGTAAACGACCTCCTATGGGCCTCTGATCAGGGTTGCGTCACTATACTTGTGTTACTGGACCTCAGTGCAGCTTTTGACACCATTGATCATAGTATTCTCCTTCACAGATTAGAAAAGGTAGTAGGAATTAAGGGAACTGCCCTCTTGTGGCTCAGATCCTATTTGACT
>QMIH01003309.1:0-11982 GCA_003987875.1 Clarias batrachus
TGGCCTAAACTAGGCCTAAACTAGCATTGTGTGTT
Source organism: Clarias batrachus (assembly GCA_003987875.1). Taxonomy (NCBI): domain Eukaryota; kingdom Metazoa; phylum Chordata; class Actinopteri; order Siluriformes; family Clariidae; genus Clarias; species Clarias batrachus. The sequence goes on from QMIH01003309.1 coordinate 36, forward strand.
TAGCACTTTATTTATGACTTTCATGTTTCTAACTACATCTTCAAGTAGCCTGACTGTTTTTACCACCACAGTTGTTGTCCATCATAAAACTTTACTGTAAAATACTAACTGCCAAATAATGTTTAGCATTTCAAGTATGCAATAAGAGCACTTCTCATAAATATAGTTTCAAAAGGACATGCATAAATGTACACAGAATAATTGCTGAGCGAGGGCGTCAGAGTGACATCAGATCACGGAAGAGAGAGAATAACTAATAATTTTGAGAAGATTGAATGGAAATCTGGTGAGTCACAGCAAATTAAATAAAGCTGTCCTTATCCCACACAGCGCAGCCTAGACTTCCAATTTTGCTGTAATGTCTGTTTTTTTTTTTTTTTTCTTATTATAAGGGGTCCAGGATGCAGGTTGCAAGATGCAGTAACAACACTGAGAGGCACAATTATTAAGCATGGATGTATAACATGCCTTTGGTACAACTTTCACCCACACATATGCAGAAAAATAAGAGCTGTTAAAATGGCCACCTACAGCGCTGAACTGATCTCATTTTGTACTTTGCCATCTCCTGCCTGCCTCAAGCGCTCTTCATCACTACCTCGTTTGCTCTCTGTCACTCTTCATCACTCTTGTCTCACCTCTTCCACCCACCTCATCCTCCCTCACATGCTCACTCTCTCACACACAATCCTCTTAGCTGAGACTGATTCCTCAGGCTTATGGGCAGCCAGGTGTACACTGCTCTCAGTTAAACTCTTGCGCACACACACACACACACACACACACACACACACACATACACACACACACACACACACACACACACACACACAACCACACAATTTCTGTCCATAGACCACAGACCATTAAGGGAACCAAATGAATCCTACTGGTTAGGCCTCGCTTTTGTGGAGCAGGTAATGCTGAAAATTTGTGAATTTAAAGGGCCTGCATTTCACAAATGTTGAATTCAGGGCACTAGATGATAACAAAGTAGTAAAGAAATACAAGAGAACTAAAAGGAAAGTGTAGGAGGTGTGTGTGACAGATTTTTCAATCCCACTTACGATAGCTCCGACAGGAATTCCTCCTTATTTTTATCGTCCTTTAAAGCTGAATAAAACCCCGGAATTCTGTCATAACTAGTGCTGTGCGAAAACACAAACACACACACACAAATTGGCAATTTTTGGACACTGAATCCCAGACAAATTCTTGGACACTACTGAGAGTTTCAGCTTCCTGGCCATTATCAGCCTAAAAAAAAACCTCCTACAAATGCTCTCGCAAATCTGCCTCCCTTTAAGTGTGTGTGTGTGTGTGTGTGTGTGTGTGTGTGTGTGTGTGTGTGTAACAGTTAACATCTTTTTTATTATGCCATCAATGTATTATGATATAATTCTTTGCTTGACCCTAATAGTTTCATCATATACATGCTGCTTTACAACAGATTACAAAATGCTGATTTTTGAAAAGAATTCTCACTTTATAAGCGATTACCTCCATGTGGTATTTCTAACAATGAACTTGTCTATTACTGATAAACTAGTATTGGCTTAAAGTGCTAAAACCCATCACTGCTCTCACAATATAATATTTAATTCCTCTTATTCTTCATATTCTGTGTCAGGCCTAGTTTTGTACATTGAAAAAGCAGCAGTCAGATTTAACAAATGAACATTAATGCACCTTGAGAGTCTCTTATGTATAATTAGCTGAAGAGGCATCATCATTAAAATACAATGACAAAGGAGTTATTGCATGAAAATGTAACAATGATTTTTAAAGCTATAGCAGTAGTTCTAATCTATGGCTGCATTCCCATTACTAGCCACAGTATTCTGTTTTTTTTTTTTGTTGTTGTTGTTGTTGTTTTCTTCTTTTTTTTTTGCATGCCATGATGGTTCTGGTTTGTAATTACTAATGACTTTTATCTGAATTTAATGTAGACACATCTGTCCTCTGTAAAAGTATGTGTGTGCACACCGATACGTCTTACTGTAGTTATACTGTCTGGGTTAAAACATGTCATATTTGTTTGACTACTTGTCCATTCAAACAGTGGGGGTTAAACAATGGGATTGGAAAAGACAGCCTAGCCATTTGTTCTAATGGGCATGGGTGAGCCTTGATCCTTGCTCATGATTGTGTCACCAGTTTAATAGTATATGCTTGATAATCAATGTTAACATGTTAATGTTATGGTTGATTGGTAAATTACACACACACACACACACACACACACACACACACACACACACACACACACAGTGTGTGACAATGACACTGCAGGGAAAGATGTGCTGTGGTTCCATATTTACTCAGGAGAAACTGGAGATTACACAAGCAAAAGGAGTAGAAAGTCGAAGGAGAAGAAGTTTGCTTCCTACCAAGGGGAAGAGAAAGGGAAAGTATGTAAAAGGCAGGTATGTGGACAGAGAGAGAGGCAATGACCACAGGTGGTAGAAGGAAAAACGACACAGTGCTTATTGTGACCACTTATTACTGTAAGACAGAAGCCTGGAGAAGAGTAAGTAAAAGAGAGGAGAAGTGCTGATGAAATTGGCTCAAGTCCTGCAGATGCTTTATGAGCCTGCTAGAGAGAGAGAGAGAGAGAGAGAGAGAGAGAGAGACAGAGAGAGAGAGAGAGAGACAGAGAGAGAGACAGAGAGAGAGAGAGACAGAGAGAGAGACAGAGAGAGAGAGAGAGAGAGACAGAGAGAGAGAGAGAGAGAGAATGGAAACCACATTATGCATCCTGCCCAAAGGCCTGCTCTTATTACATTTCCAGCTGGCCAAAAGCAGACCCCAGCACAGAGGGACTCACAGAAAAAGATCGTAGCATATTACATGCACACACAGACACAGAGAAAGGAAGGGAGATGATATCTCGTCTATTCTACTGTATCCTTACATCGTCAGTGGTCTTGATAGCTCGTGGTTCTCTTTGCATTGTTATATTTCTTTCTCTGCATACACACACAAAAACAAAACTATTATATGAAAAAATGAAGACCTGGCCACAGCAGGGTCTTCCTTCCTTCTGTAAATGTACATATAACATTTCAGCTGACACACATGGTGGAAAGCAATCCCTACTGTATCTACTCCATGATTGCAATGAACATTTATCAATGAAGAGGGAAAAAAGATTAAGGCACTTAAGCTTGGTCTGTTTTATAAATCCATATTATTGTATTTGGAATACTATCCTTGACACATAGCTGATAAAACCAACAATATAAAAAACCATGACACAATAATGGCCGCATGTTGTCTAAGGGGCAAGGGCAAAAAAGAAAAAGGTCAATAAATAAATAGATACATTGTGCATTTAGCATATTGTTAGAGAATGACTACAATTGGTAACTCTATGTGTATTCATTGGATTGACCAGACAGTGCAGTAGGAAAGGCAGATCTGAGAAAGGAAAGATTTACACAAGTAATCAATGTCTTTTGACACCATTTCTAAACAACTGCAGCTTCCAAGATAGATTGAAACAAATGTACATAAATACAAGTTGTTGGGAGTTGGAGCCACTTTTTCGAGGTCTGGAAGAAGACTCAGGATGTTGCTCAAGCTGCTCAGTTGAGAGAAAATTGGTTTGAATAATCAGAAACAATCCAGAAACTACAGAAACAATTCAGGCCTGCCATGAACCGGAAGCTTCTGAAACACCATGGAAAATGTCTACTGTAAAATGTGTTTTAAATTGCCAAAGACGGCAAGGCTGCTTTTCTAAGAAAGAAGCCCCTGGTCGACAAACAACAACTTTGAGTGTGACTAACTTCTCAGGAACCCTAAAGGTGGATAGCTTTTGTAATATAGTTGAAACAACATAGCAATGACACCCACTGTTAGGACAATTCTGGGAAAATATTGTTTTTGAGAGTTAGAAAGACTTTCATAAAACGTATAATCTTTCACATCCGACCCCATCTTAAGTTTCTAACATTGCTGTTGTGTTTTTATTTATATTATTATTATTATTATTATTATTATTATTATTATTATAATAATAATAATAATAATAATAATAATAACATAAATAATAAATCAGATTTTTATTAATTTATTTATTTTTCATGTGATGCTCATTGTTATGTGCATGCATATATAAGGATCAACAGCATGTTTCATAGTGAAATTATGATACTGGTAGGTATTCAGTCCTCTCACAATAACTGGGAAAGTTTGCTGCTGGTGACAGGAGCAATATAACAATCTAAAAATATATAACAATGTAAAAATATATATATACAATCTAAAGAAGGTGTGGCTGAGTGCAATAGTAAGTGCTGAAGCAACTACAGCTACGACCTACAGAAGGTTTTGTTGGTGCTTTACTGTTGGTCTGCCTCCATAAATAATACATCACTTTTTACCATAATGGCCAGTTAGACCTTTGTAACAACATCTTACAGGACATAGTAACTATAAGACATAGTAATATTCACAATGTTTTTCTTTTGTTATTTCTTTTTTTCTCAGGTCCTTCGCTGGTGCACGCCATTATATCGTCATCTAAAGGTCACTTTATGTCTTGCTTCTTGTTTATGGGTGTATTTAACTGGGCACTATAATTTTTTATTTATTTTTTTTTTTACTGAAAGACACCAATGAGGGCACTTCATTCTGTACTGTCACATAAAAAGATAGTTTGGAGCACTACCTAATTTACTCATAATTAATATGGCCATTACAGAACTTTGATACGTTTTCTTCTTTGTGCAGACCTAGATGTCACTTTATCATGTTTACTTTACTGTGAGGCCACCTTAGAGAGAGCATTTTATCATGTTTGCTTTACTGTGGGGGCATATTAAAGGGCATTTTTATCACATTTGTTATACTGAGGGGAAACTCAAATGGGTATTTTATCACATTTGCCTTACTATGGAAGCACCTTTGAGGCTTTGTTGTATGCTTTTTGCTCCCAGGGGCGCCAGAGGGATCGATCACTCCTCTCTGAATCTGCCACTGACATATCCAATGTAGAGGAATGAGAGAATGCAAAACTCTTGAAACAAGTGTCACCACTCTGACAATCACCGCCTACATAATGCAGTGTTAATAAGTACTCTAGCACATTATCATGCCAAATATGACACATATAATTCATCCAGCAATCCTGTGTGACTATGTGAAATAAAAAAAGGCAATTATATTCCATGAACCAGACTCTATCTTTATTAACTGAGCTTTCAAAAGATGTCATGCACAAGACGTAAAATGGCAGAACTTCAACGGAAGAAATGGCACAAAAGACAGAGAACCAGAAAAACAAAAGTTTCATCTTTTGTTCTCTTGTATTCAGAGAAGTCTAAGGGAACAATAGAGTCTGTTGATGACATTTAGAAGTTGGGAAGGAACAACATGCTACTCTACTTAGACTGTAGATTGCTTATGCAGTCTATGCTTTTGGCAAAATTTTGTTGCATTGTGGATAAACACAAGAGTAAAACAATCCAAATGCACTCATAAGAGATTGGGGAGAATGGACGAACACACATGAAAATTCAAACATGTTCAAATTATACTTTTTTTGCTGGCTTTCTGGGTGATTCTACTAAGGATCTGATATATTTATCAAGCTTAAACTTAAAGACTCATCTTGAGTTTTACCTTGATCTCCTATCAGGGGATTGATCATCATAGAATGGTCAAAGATACATTTCTGCTATCACTTACATTATACATTATATATACAGTACATTTACATTTGTTGCATTTTGGCAGTTGTCCATTTGCAGAGCAACATACATTTATTTTATTCCCTCAACAGCAGTGTAAAAGCTTTTCTCAAAGGTTCAAATGGCAGTGTTGAACTTTAAACTCGTGACCTTGCACAATATTTAACAACATAAATCATCTGTCCTCAAGATTTTACCTTAGAGAAGACTAATGACGGGTTAAAAAGAACAGACAATGAATAAATTATTCCATAAATGTTAAATATATACAAATGTAAATGAAAATGCTATTAAACAAGACATCTGCAACATTTAAAAGTTCTCAATGACAATATGCAACAAACAGCATACACAGTTACGGTCATCAAAGGAGAGAAAAGACATGGGCCAACAGTTTTCATTTAAAAAAAAGGAGAGATAGACTCATGCAGTCAGAACTTGGGTTTAAAGGAATTCCTCTGTGTAAAAACAAACCTGCAAACATGATGCCTTTGTCTAAATGAATAAAATCAGTCTTGAGTGCAGACTCAAGATGCCAAGTTCAATGCTGGAAAGCTTTCCTTTGCATAAGAAGCATAACAAGTGTAACAAGCTGTACAACATAATTTGCTGGAATAAGCAACCAGTGGGCTGTTTTGCCTTGCCTAAATGGTTTTTATTTAGGTTTTTTTTTTTTTATTTTGTCTAATTGTACTATTAGCAAAATAAAAAAATAATATAATAACAATTAGTGATTGTGATTTTGGATGACAGCTTTCTCCGTTTGTGCACTATCCACTCAGTTCTAAAGTAAAATAGCAAAGGATTCTAAAACTTTAGCAGAAATGAAGATGACTGGAAGTAACTTTGGGATTAAAAGCATTTAAACTAGGGTTGTCGGTGGAAAATACAGATAATAGTACAGTTTAATGGATTTAAACAAGGGGTATGATGATTCACACTCATACATATTTTCAAATTCTACAACCTAAGCCAAGAAAAGACACAGGCACAAGATCTTAAACAGGCAGAAGAGTCACCACTCCACCATAGTCCAACCAGGAACCAAATACAGATTAAACCAAACACATTATAGGCCATATATCAATTGTCATCAATTTTCATCAAGGAAAGCTTGTGGAAGCGCTCACCACCTTCCCTCTTTCTTTGGCACTAGGGACAGTTTAACATCATGTCCTGTGTTTATAGATTACATTTATGGACAAACACTGACATTTTTTTTAACATAATTTAATATATAATTCTAATTGACATATATAATTAAAGATATTAAAAATATATAAGATAAGATATACTGTGTAATATAAGATATTTAAAATATATAATTAAAGATAATAGTCATAGACAATTTTTCAAGAAGTCTTAGGGCAAATATATCATAAACCTGTATGTCTATGACTATTATCTTTAATTTAGATTAAACCTCTATTTTATATTCCCTACGCTCACGGCCTTCTGCAGGTGTGTGAAGGGGCGGGGCCGCTTTATAGGCCAGTGCTCGCCCACATCCTGGCTCATTCACCTTCCGTCTTGTCCTGTACAGCTCATCACAGTGCCATGTCTGACTGTGAACCTTGCAGTGACCCAGAGATTTTGACTCATCTGCACGGGGGCATCCACCTCCCAGCTTTGATACAACCTAACTTAGAAGTGAGTCAGAAGTGACTCCTTTTTTTTCTTTTCTCTTGCATGTTTTTTTCAAAACCAAAAGTGAAAATAAAAGACTTTTTTTGTTTTTTCGCACTGCAACAACTGACTTGTGCCATGTGTTTTTCACTCACTGCTCACTTACACTGCTGGAGAATGCTTAAAACACCCTGGAACAATACCTGGGAAATTTGCTGCAAATGAGTATTCAATAAAAGATACAACAGCATCTTATTCTGGGACTCCAGGCGACCACAGCAGGGCTCACATGCCTACAACAGTGTGGAGGAAGGGAAGTGCTGCTGCATGACCCATGCAGGGACCCATGCACCTCTTAGCAAAACTCACTCCTCATGACAACATTGAGGCTTTCTCCAGATGTTCGAGAGGTCAGCGGAGCAGGAAGGATGGCCGAGGCAAGATTGGAGTGGCATCGTTATTCTCCTTCACATGGGAGATGCTCAGCAAGCCTACTTTGCACTTGGCAGAGGAATTGGATGACTATGACCAGGTAAAAGAAACCATAGCATGCTGCAGTCTCTCTCACACTGGAAAATTCCTGCAACCTGAATCATGATTGCAGGTATACCATCACTGTATCTCTTGTTTTAGGGAAAGACTGGCCCAGGCGGCTGCCACTGAGGAGGAGAGGAAAGAAAAAAATCAAGTGAGGAAACATAGTGTCCTCCAACCCCCTCATGGCCGGCCCAGACCCAAAACCATGCAGATTTTCCTGTTTCAGCAGGTAAATGGAAATTTTGAGCAGCTCCAGAGGGAAGACGTTCACTTAAAGCACTGCTGGAGTCAAGTGCGCAAGATAGAGAGAAAAGCCAATGGCGGTGAAACAATCTCCTATTTCTTGTGTGGAATGGGTTCCTATACTACTCCACCGAGAGAACAGTGTGATCTGCTGGTGGTGCCACAAGAAAAAATGGCTAGAGTAAATCACATGGCACATTTGCATCCTACCGGCCGACACCTCAGAGTAAAAAAACACGGCAAAGAAGATCAGAGATTGCTTTCACTGGCTGGGGCTCGACATGGAAAAACCTTTGCCAGTGCTGCCCCGAGTGCCATTAAACTGGACCTAAAAAGCACGCTCCCACCCACTGATTCCCTTACCTATCATCAGCCTCCCCTATGATGGGTTTCCTCCACTTTTCCTCCAGTTTCTTAACACAGTCCAAATACAATGTCCAGTGTGTGTGTGTGTGTGTGTGTGTGTGTGTGTGTGTGTGTGTAGTTTTGTATTTTTTTTCTAAATATCAGCAGAAATAACATATATATTTTCATTATTATTGGAAAGCATATTATAATATCACACAAACATTATGTGCATTCATTTAGTTTGGACAATTATTATAATGTTGCCAAACTGCCAGTTTTATGTTTGTCCATTCTTCAGATGATGTTTTCTTGCTTGCAAAGTGATTAATAAAAAACATTAATATTCATTAAAAACATTTAAAATGCATTTGTAATTCCTAAAAGAAAAATATTGTTAAATTGATTGTTTTTATTTAAACATACAAATACATTATATTTGTTGTGTCCTGTTTTTATTATTATTATTATTATTATTATTATTATTTGTCTCAAATGATTCATGCATTCATTCATTCAAAATAATTAATTATGTGAAAAAAAGTGTCTAAACCTGTTTGGCCCTATGTGAAAAAGTAATTGCCCTCTAAAACCCAATAACTGGTTATGCTCCCCTTGCTGCAATAACTGCAATCAAGCGTTTGCGATAACTGGCAATGAGTCTTTCACATCATAGTGGAGGAATAATGGTCATTAGGGCATTGGTGGCTCAGTGGTAGGTTTATTTAGTGCCATGCAGGGGAAAACTTTCATCTGGGTCCAGTTCCCAACCAATTCCCAACACGATGCGATAAGCACACCCAAACCCACAAAAAGGAAGTTACATTTTATTTCAGTGGAAGCCATGTTGAGTTGCAATGAACAAGGGCTGTGTAGTTGTGCCCTTACATTTGTTCCCATATTGTGCTTCCCCAACCGATTAATTCCCACCGACGTAAAATTTTATTTGTCATACACAGAGTTTTCAAATAAGAATATAAAGTATGAAATAAGAGAAAAATTTTAAATATAAGTAAGAGAAAATTTACAAATATCAAACCTATATATACAGTACAGTGGGGCAAAAAAGTATTTAATCAGCCACCAATTGTGCAAGTTCTCCCACTTAAAAAGATGAGAGAGGCCTGTAATTTTCATCATAGGTATAACACAACTATGAGAGACAAAAAAATCACATTGTAGGATTTTTAATGAACTTATTGGTTAATTCCGCTGTAAAATAAGTATTTGGTCACCTACAAACAAGCAAGATTTCTGGTTCTCACAGACCTGTAAGTTCTTTAAGAGACTCCTCTGTCCTCCATCTGTATAAATGGCATCTATTTGAACTTATTACTGTATGAGTATAAAAGATACCTGTCCACAACCTCAAACAGTCACACTCCAAACTCCACTATGGCCAAGACCAAAGAGCAGTCAAAGGACGCCAGAAACAAAATTGTAGACCTGCACCAGGCTGGGAAAATTGAAGCAGCTTGGTGTGAAGAAATCAACTGATAATCTCTCTCTATCTAGGGCTCCACGCAAGATCTCACCCCATGGGGGCAAAATGATCACAAGAACTGTGAGCAAAAACACCAGGACCACATGGGGGGACCTAGTGAATGACCTGCAGAGAGCTGGGACCAAAGTAACAAAGGCTACCAGCAGTAACACACTGCGCCGCCAGGACCTCAAATCCTGCAGTTCCAGATGTGTCCCCCTGCTTAAGCCAGTACATGTCCAGGCCCGTCTGAAGTTTACTAGAGAGCATTTGGATGATCCAGAAGAGGACTGGGAAAATGTCATATGGTCAGATGAAACCAAAATAGAACTTTTTGGTAAAAACTTTTGTCGTGTTTGGAGGAGAAAGAATGCTGAGTTGCATCCAAAGAACACTGTACCTACTGTGAAGCATGGGGGTAGAAACATCATGCTTTGGGGCTGTTTTTTTTTGCAAAGGGACCAGGACGACTGATCCGTGTAAAGGAAAGAATGAATGTGGCCATGTACTGTGAGATTTAAGTGAAAACCTCCTTCCATCAGCAAGGACACTGAAGATGAAACGTAGCTGGGTCTTTCAGCATGACAATGATCCCAAACACACCGCCCGGGCAACGAAGAAGTTGCTTTGTAAGAAGCATTTCAAGGTCATGGAGTGGCCTAGTCAGTCTCTAGATCTCAACCCCATAGAAAATTTTTGGAGGGCTTTGAAAGTCTGTGTTGTCCAGCGACAGCCCCAAAACATCCCTGCTCTAGAGGAGACCTGCATGGAGGAATGGGCCACAATACCAGCAACAGTGTGTGAAAATCTTGTGAAGATTTACAGAAAACTTTGACCTCTGTCATTGCCAACAAAGGGTATATAACAAAGTACTGAGATGAAATTTTGTTATTGACCCAATATTTATTTTCCACTATAATTTGCAAATAAATTCTTTAAAATGTGATTTTCTGGATTTTTTACATTTATTTTGGCCTCTCTTATCCTTTTAAGTGGGAGAATTTGCACAATTGGTGGCTGACTAAAAACTTTTTTGCCCCACTTTAGAGAGAGAGAGAGAGAGAGAGAGAGAGAGAGAGAGAGAGAAGTTTATCTGTAAAATTTTATATTATGTACGAATAATAAAATATAAAATTTAAATATAAAAAATAGAATTGAAATGGAATTGGAAAACCATCATGAGCAAGACAATATGCAGAATAATGGGCAAAGTTAAAGTTCCATGGTGTGCAAAATGTGCAAATGTGTGTTAAAATTTAATGTTTAATGTGCATTGTGATGTACAGTGGGAAGGCAAAACAGATTATTAAGTCCTATGTGGTGTTATGATTGAGAGTCTGTATAACCTGCGTGAACAATTACTCCCATGACCCAACACTTCCCTCTGAGTCCTGTGTTGGGGCTTCCACACTTAATAACATATTTGGTGGCCTTATAACAACTGGATGCAGTACTGGTCCTAAGCCCAGATAAAAATGAGAGGTTTGTGTCAGGAAGCATATCCGGCATAAAATCTGTAAGCGATGGTCCACTGTGGGGCAAATAATTTTTCACATCACTGTATGCAGTATATTGCATACATCGTCTGTGCTACAGGGTAGGGGGGGCCTGGAGCCTATCCCCAAAAAACAGGGTGCCAATCCATCACAGGGCAAACCTACATACACATACTCACATGCTCATTCATACACTAAAGGTAATTTGGGAATGCCAATCAGTCTAACCTGCATGCCTGTGGACAGTGGGAGGAAACCGGAGCACTGCGAGGAAACCCAACCAGCACGGGGAGAATATGTAAACTCCATGCACACAGACCCGACATAGGAATCAAACCCTCAACCCTGGAGGTGCAAGGTACTGTACCACGCCGCCATGTGGTTTACACTTTCTTTTGATTTTAATTAAATTATATTGTTTTTTATATAATTTTATATATCAATTATATTATATTATATTATATTATATTATATTATATTATATTATATTATATTATATTATATTATATTATATTATATTA
>QMIH01003309.1:15852-38851 GCA_003987875.1 Clarias batrachus
TGTCAGGGATAACCTCTAGAGGGCGCCAAAGCGCCCTGTGTTTTGTGTTTAGTATGTTTAATAAGTTATACTTCCTTTCCCGGTTTCTCAACTCGGTCAGGTCACGTGGGCGCGCACCTGATCCGAGTTGATAATTAGTTTTGATTATAAATAGCTGTGTTTGAGTTCTAGGTCTTGTCTTGCATTTGTTACAATAAGTTTAAAGAATATGTCTCGTGTTGTTATTCGTGTTTTGGTTTCGTTTTATTATTAAAGTGTTTTGTTTCTTTATTTCCCTGTTTTCATGTTTATATGTTTATTAATAAAAATAAATCGTTTCCCTGAACAATCTGGAATCCTCTGCGTTTATGCCTCGAACAACCCCGGACCGTGACAAAAGGTAATTAACAATAGGTGGTGTGTTGAAGTGAAAATACTGTCCAACCCTATAGGGAAGCAGAAAGAAACATTACACAGATTAGGAAAGTTTAAAATGCTTCCAGACTTACTCATTCACCGTCTACTGTATTCTGCTTAATCCTGTATTCAGGGTCATGAGGGGCCTTGAGCCTACCCCAAGAGACTTAGGGCACAAGGCGGGGAACAATTTGGGAATGCCAATTAATCTAATCTACATGTCTTTGTACTGTGGGAGGAAACCCACCAAGCACAGGGAGAACATGCAAACTCCATGCACACAGAGACGAGAATCGAAACTGGCTGGTAATCAAACCCGGACTTTGGAGGTGCAAGGCGACAGTGCTAACCACTACACCACCGTGCCTCCAGGCTTCCAGACTTTCTTCTATTTATAATGTAGTCTTAAAGAATAGTTCTCCAGACTTCTGAAGAACATTTTTAGCTCACATTATTAGTCGAGTCCCTGTTCCTGACCAGTTCCAGAGGAACAGGATTTTGTTTGTTAAGCCGCACAGCGACCTATAAATAAACAACATCTAACTTACTTGAGTCATTTTTTAGTGAGAAACAGGTGCACATGATGAACCATGGTCAGGCCAGTGATTAGTATCTGGTGATGCTGAATGTTGATTGGTTGGAATAGATGAGAGAGGAAAGGAGGTTGCTGCTGAGGTTGTTACAGAAACATTTTTTTTTATTGTATCTTTAGCCTATGACAGTGAAACATTTCTTCCCATTTCTTTCATTTAATATACACAATTTAATTAATCATTACATTTAATTGAATTGAATTATGAAAATAATGAGCATTTGCTCAGGACTTGTGCACTGTAATATATGTTACACCTTTTTTTCTTTTTCTTTTTTACACCACTGCAAATTGAAAATAATTATAATTGTACATTTTAAAAAACGTTCTAAACCCTCAAAGATTGCATGAATGGTAATGTTATAATACAAATTATTCCTCTACTTTATAACAGTGCTGAACATTTCTTGGGGGAAAAAATCTAAACTGTTTTTAAAACCTAACTATATGTATAGCAACATATACTCAAGTGTTTAACATTCATTTTATTTGAAGTGCAGGATTTAATCAAATGACTGTGATCCAATTTGTCATACATAGCAAATTCTCTAGTATTATGTTAACACTTAGAATGTTGAATTACACCCAGTTTATATTGGTCCATTGGTCTAAAACTATGAAAGTGTTAAATCAAAACTGGATATTTAACTGTGTAGTTAACAAAACATCCTCAAAAGAAAAAAATTTAATTAACGATTACACTGAACAAATTTGCTAACCTGACTCCATGTTTTGTACTACTGAAAATTAACCCTTTTTTCCTCATTTTAATTTAAATTATCATAATGGCTTAACTAATACAATACTCACTGATGATAATGGAGTGAAAAAAATTAACCTAATGTAACCTCATAAGTCTAAAAATCACCTTAATTATTAACTAGCTTGTCTAATGTATATGATTGATTTGATTTTTTTAAAAACATCATTTAACATAATTTACCATATTACATTTACTTCTGAAGTCCTAGTCCTGGTGTAATATTAATAGTTGGCAGGTTGGCTGAGAGGTGATCTTGGCTAATTTATGCTAATCAATAGTCCTGTCCACTGTGTGCAGTCTCTCTATCACTTCATTTAATCGATTTATTTAATTTTCATTAGCTTTGCGGAAGGGTGCTCTTGATAATGTCAGTCAGACTACAGTACTAGCATGCTTTCTACCTGGCTGAGCAGAAAAAGTCCCACTTTGCTCAGAAACAAAAAGCTCCCAATTTTTGGCACAGAGTGTAATTCCAGCATTTTGCTGACTTGTTAATACTTGGTTTGTTTTGCTCTTGCCAACTCTTTTTTACAGTATAGCTAGAACAGTAGATGATCCTAATTTAGCTGTTTTAGATGAAATTAATGCTAATTAGGAACGTCACTGGCTAGCTGCTATCAACAAGCTAGGCTAGTGTTTTTCATCAAAGTTGATTTATCATAAAAGTTGGCTGGGTGATTCTATGATTTTAACAGCCTAATGGCATTACATTTAAAAACAAGTATGTAAAATATAAGTTTTGAAACATCAATCAACCTATGTGCATGTTTAAAAATTATAAACATTTTAAAATGATTCAGGAACATTAATTGATTACTGTTCTATAGCTTATTTCACTATAATATGTATGTATATTGTACTAGAAAGAGCAGCTGCCAAAACTTACTCCTTTAAAACCAGTCACAGAAGCACTTTCAGCATGACACAAACACATTTAATAACGATGTGTCATCTTAAACATCCCATTTTTAAAACTTCTAACTTGTCCTGAATTGTCTCTGAATGATTCTTGTTGTTTTATTTCGCGCTCAGGCTGCAGCTTACAACCGCATCACATCTATACCTACAGTATATTCAGAACAACAGCACTCACTCTAATGTGATATTGCTTTCTTTTATCCACACTATCAGATTGAGGATTGTGTATTTACTTATTCTAGGTTTAATAATTGAAACACTTTACAGTGCCTTTAGCCTGTGTTGCTCATTTGAATGCAATCTGCAGCTATTTCCACCTGTTGTCAATCTGAAAGAAACCTTGTAAAAAATAAAATAATGTTGCATGCACACACGTGCGCACTCAGGCTGCGTCAGTTTTGACTATGATGCTGTTTGTAGTAGTGTCTCGTAGTCTCTGTTAGAAAGCTAGTTTGTAATCATTGTTGTTTTCATTCTTAGCATTATTTACATTGGTATTTGGCTGATTCATTTTATTTTGGTTGAGATATTTTTTGCTGTTATAAACATGTTGTTTGGCATGTTTGCATGCCAAAAGTGTGGGTAGAATTTCTGCTTTAGAGGCTCTAACATGAGTGTCATTGATTGGCTAATGGTATTATTTCTTTTACATGTTTTCTTAATAAATACTTAAAATATGAAGTCCCTTTAAAAGTATTGTAATGGCAATGGCATTTATAAATACAAATTTCTGTTTTCATTTTCTGATCTACAGTACTGTATATGTGTTAAACAACTTACAACAGAACAGAATAGAACAGAGAACCTTGGGTCTGAACTCACACATTTTTTATTGATCAAAATTATTGAATCATGGTACTCACATGATCTTTTAAGAGTACCTTGTGATGTAAACTCTAACATTAGGCTATATAGTTTTATAACATTTTTCCTTACTAAAATAAAAACAAATATATAATATACAGGCTAGGCCAGTTATATGGATACACCTTAATAAAATGGGAATGTTTGGTGATAATAACGTCCTGTTTGTGGTACATTAGTATATGTGAGGGGGCAAACTTTTCAAGATGGGTGGTGACCGTGGTGGCCATTTTGAAGTCGGCCATCTTGGATCCAACTTTTGTTGGATGGTGATGTCATGTGACATTTTAGACACCTAGACACCTTTATTAAGGTGTATCCATATAAATGGCCCACCCTGTACAATAAAAGTAATTAACCTTTCGGTGTCTCTTTTGGGATTTTGTTGTGTTTGTCATTTTTTTATTAATACATTTTTACCCCTTAGTTTTACACTGTATTAAAGAGCTAAATTATACCTGTCCTCTTAAGTAATCGTGCTGACAAATGAGTAAATAATAGACTTTTTATGAATAAGCTCAAGGGCATACCTTGTCTTGTTTTCACGGATGGTATGAGTTTCCATAGGGGCATCTTTTAGAAAATATGTTTTGTATTTGGAAGGCTTTTAAAAATGATTAACATAATTGAAGTAATTATAAACTATTATTTTAATTCCCAGAATAATGCAGGGTCGGTCTCCTGTCACACAACAGAACATCTCCCTCCTCTTGCTTTCCATTGCATCTTTTTAAATAAAGCATTAATGTTGTCTTGGTGATCCCAGCTCTGTTGTGTAACCAAGCAGATGGTGAATTTTCTAATAAATTGTTTGTTGAGTGGAGAAGGGCACCCTGGTGTAAGAACAGCAAGGCTAATTGTAGTCCTAGGGACCCTTTCCCAAACATGGCATATTGCATCGCAGGAACTTGAATCTGAACCTCAGCAGTTTTTTTTTTCTTTCTTTTTTCCTAAACAATGCTTTTAGCAAAGTTGACCTAATAGGCACCCTGGACATCTTTCTTTCTTTTTTTTTTTTTTTTTTTGGTAATGTTTGTATTTCAATATGAGTGCACTTTTCTTCTTTCAGGGAATAGTATATACGATAATACTCACAGGCTGTTTTGAGTGTGTGTGACAGCACAATATTCTAGAAAGTCATTCAACAATAAAGCAACAAATTAGAAAATGAAGTATTGTTGTCTCATAAGAAATAAAGCATATGCAATTTACATGTGTCCTCCCAGTTCAGTCCAGACTTCTTTATTGCCTAACACAGATTCCAGCACCCCTGTAGTATCCCCAGACAATCTCAAGCAAGCTATCAAATACAGTCTATTTACAGGGCCCAGGTTTCACCTCCAGTAGGCTGCCCCTGATAAAGCTTGATCTGGAGCAAACCCAGGGGTATTCTTGCAAATTTTTCCAAATCCCTTCACCTTGGTTTTATGGATTCAGATTATTATTTTTTTTTTTTTATTCTGTCAAATCTCGTGGATTGTTCAGCTCATCAACTTATCATTAATAGTAGGTAATCAAACCATGCTCCTTTTCATCGCCTTACTTGCAACCCTATTCTTTTAATACAGTAAATTCCTATAACGTGACCAACAAAGTCATTATAATAGTTACATATGCTAAATCTAACATTTACATGGAACATTTTATGAATAACTTTGATGCAAAATAATCATGAAAACTGCTACGAATTTGCTAAAAGAAGTATTTTTTTCTAAAAAAAAATTTTTTTTAAATCATTATGCAATACCTAAAGTGTTTTGTTTTTTTTATGTTTATTCACAAATGCACATGTACTGTACTATACATTTATACATGTTATTTAATTAACTTATTTTAGTCATTTACAAGTGAGACAGAATCTAATCCAAATGCAGTATTTAGCTGTTGAAGAAAATATAAAGAAAGACATTTTCACAACACAGGGATGCACATAATGAATCATGACTAGACATTAGTTATACGTAGCATGAATCTATAAAATAAAGGACAATGTGGTTATAATAATAAATACAGTGTAATATGTGTAACCACAAGAAACACAACTTTAGCATGCACACACACACCACAGTGAGAGAGAGAGAGAGAGAGAGAGAGAGAGGAAGATGAGGGTGGTTTGCGTCATTATTCACGAGCACTGGGAATAACAGAGTCTTCATGTATAAGACCTCTCTTCATCATGAAACAAAATCTGCTCTAAGAAACATAGGAATGCAAATAGATTTTTTTTTGGCCATGGATCAGAATAATCAGTGTAGGTTTAACTGATCTTTTTGTGTGATTTTTTGTTAGTTTGTTTTGTTCTTCATTTATGCAAGGCCTGTGTGAACAAAAAATTAAACATTCACAAGATCACTTGCTATACCAATGCACAATCAGACTCCAGGGGCCTGTTAGCAGCAAAACAGCTTGCTGAACTGTGGAGGGATATAGCCAGTGAAGTTACTTTATCACTGGCTCTGAAAGATGAGGCTGGCAGTTTCAGATGGAAACATTGCCTTCCAACCATAAACAATTATTAGGCATGCATGAGTTTAGTGTTTTGGACAAGTGAAGTGATTCATGGAAATTAAGCTGTGACTCACGTAGCATGTAATAGATATTATATTAGTATTTTCTGTTAATTTATTAAATATTTTACAATTTTATTTAAATAAATAAGCAAGTAAAACTGTTCATACTGTGGCTGCCCTTACACAAAGAATATCTATTCCTGGATATATTAGCTGTCAGTATATGGAATGATTTAGCGTTCTGATCTAAATATATTCACAATATACTGAATAATACTGTATTTGATTAAATATATCTGTTTCATTCTTTTTTACAATATGCGTATGGAATTTGCATATGCAAATGAGCCATATACAAGACCATAATGAGATTAAAGCCAGATATAAATTAGATGCATGAAACACAAATGAAGAAATATTATCAAAATCAAAAATATAAAAAATAAGCATACAGTGATGAGCCACAACAAACACCACCTGCGACCAGTCAGTGTCCATATTGACCTCCACTACAACATTAAAACCAGCAGGGTAACAATATTTAAAATATTACGGTTTACTATTACTACTAATTTGTAAATCAAGCCCATGCATAAAAATAAATACATAAATGTGCAAAATACAATATACAGTTTTTATTGTGTAATAAATTTTCAATTTACACAATATAGCAGACACCAGCAAAATCAAGACGCTAAATTATGCTGATACAAAATGTCACACAACCTGACAAAGATATTAAGTGTCACACKGCTCAACTCAAAGTATGATTTATACAGGAGTTACACAAAGTCCACAGCATTGTGACAATCTTCCAGTAAAAGGAATCAGTCAAAAAGGTTGAAAATTGGTTGCTTGCTGTCTGTAAGGGCAACAGGAACAGGGCTGGAAAAGTTATTTCTCACTAACTCCTGAAGCTGCTTAGTATCTAATGGAACAACAACAACAAAAAATTATTCAATCATTTGAGATTTACCTAAACACCATTCAGCTACTCCATTCGCAACTGTCTGAAGGTTGAGAGGTGGGCTTGAGCTTCAGATGCTGCTTTCCAGTCTGGATGATGTGGTGCAGATGGAGACTCTGGAACATTTTCCTGCAGTTTCTTTGGTGAAATTCTTGTTCTTCTCAAATGCTTCTGAGAAGAACCCAGTTAAAGCAAAATGTATATAATTACCAAGATAACCATTCCACAAAAAAACATATTGGTCAACTTATTATAAAAAAAATTAATAAATAAAAAAAAGGTAAAAAGATACTTACAGTAATATGTCAAACCACAATTGTTAACTTAGGACCAGCCTAATAATAATACTGTAACAAGTTGAATGATTTTTACAATTAAAAAAAAACAAAACAACTTTCAACCTCTCTAGTTACCTAGACATGCTAAACAAGAAGTAAAATTTTAATTCCTTTTTCAATGCAAGAACAAACATGAGCTATGTAATTTTCAGCTAAAATATACTACATGTTTTTGACCACAGACTCTGTGGTTAACATTGTTTAACATTCTGACTCATTGTCAATAATAACTATGCGCTTAATTTTAAATTTGGCGCAAAAAAGTAAAACCCATCTTCACTGTCCGCTTCTTGGTCTTTTTCATCATTTGATCTGCGGCAGGTAAAGGTGCCAGCTAAAGGTCCGGATGACTGATGCTTGGTAAAGTGTTTTTTTCTGACTTGACACAGAGGCCTGGCCACTTAAATATTTGCAAGCTTAGAGCATGTGTCGGAGAAATTGTGGGAAATTATTAGACCAGTCTTTTCTTAGTCTTTATTAGAATCTATATGTATTGTAGGCTTAATTGGTAATTGGATTGGCCCTGAGAAAATGTTAAACATTCAGTTATAAATGTATAATCTTTGTAAAATAGGTTTGGCCTTAAATGATAAGTGTAGACAGAAATCACTGAACACAAACATTCCATGTTCACATATCCCATTGCTTCACTTCTTGATTAAAAAAAAAATTAAGAAAAGTTAAAAATTAAAAAGTTCTTTATTGGTAATGACATCTGTACTGAATATAAGTTTGCCATTTTCCAGTTTCATTTTAATAAACTCATTAGGGTGTACATTTTTACACATTTGTAAAAGGTTAGCCATGTTGATCAACTAGGGACACCTGGGTGTACTGTATGATAATATAGAGAGTTTGGATTTAAAATAAAAAAATAAAACATTTATCTATTACAAAACACTTTTGTAATTGACTTTAGTCGTTACCAACCTAAATATCTACACATCTTCATTGGACACATGGTGTATTAAAAGAGAAACTTCCTTCCTTCCCTATACATACTGTACATGGTTCATTCATATATTGCAATATATTAATACATATAAGCACAAGTTTTCTATATATGGAAATTTATTATTTAATATATTGCATTATATTTTACAATATATTGGCATATTTTTTTTCCTTAAGGGTGATTCAATTTTTCAGCACTAAAATTGCCCAATTGCAAAATTATCAAAATTGCACAAGTTCACAGAGCAGAAAATAACTAGGGGAAAAAATGGCAGATGTCCAGGTTCTGGTTACAGACTGGTTGCTGACCCAGGGTCTGAGTGCATGAAGTTTGTACGTTCTCCCCGTGCTTGGTAAGTTTCCTCCCAATGCTCCAGTTTCCTCCCACAGTTCAAAGACATGCAGATTAGGCTAATTGGCATGATCAAGTTGCCTCTACTGTGTGACTAGATGGTTGACAAGTCGTAAAAATGAGAATAAATACGATGGTCACCATTGGTCAAAGTCACTAGTTGAACTACAGAGGTACAAATGGATGGATGGCTTACTGCTAATTGATAGAGTTTCTCATCTACTGAGAAGGCCAAACTTTGAAAACCTTTTTAAAACAAAGCAGATTCTTTGCCAAAATTATTCATAATCCATCTTTTTTCATTTGAGTAAGTAATAACTCCTACACAAAGCCTCCTATTCTATACAGTGCATAGGTGACATGGATCATTTTTGCTATTTTCTATTGGCAGTGTTATCTGCCATCATCACCATGCTTTTTTTCCATCTGCAACTCCTCTTAAAGTAATTGTGAGTATTTGAAGAAACTTTCACAGAACCTTTATTAGGGAGCATAGATGTGCACTAACTATTTCATTTTATAATAAATTCGATTTTTTTGAAAAATAAGTAGAAAATTCCATGAGAAGGCGACACATGATTTCCTTGAAAGACTCACAATGATTTTTTTTTCAATGAATGACTAACCTTGTGTGTCTCCATTGGCTGACTTATTCTATTTATGTATAGGAGGACAGAGCAATATTTTTAATTTCTATTTCACCTTTTACAGTACTCAACCTTGTTTTTTCCCCGTTTATTTATCCATAAACCCAGTGCAGTCTCTGTCTCTTCATCCACCTTTGTTAAACTCATGTACCTAAATCATATGAGAAAGGGTTTGAATTATGCTTATGTTTCACCTCTTTTTAGATATTCAACACTTACTATGAAAACACTAAGGGAAAAAGCAGTGCCTCTACAGTACACATGAATCACTTTTTGATCTTCAAACTCATTAAAAATTAATAATAATTGAAAAAAAGTCAAAGCTTTTCTGAGCTGGAATTTGAACTACAACCTACAGTAGATTGAGAGAATGTAGCTACCAGCCCAGCTACATGAAGTTCTTGATATGCAACTAATATGGCTCAATTCATAATTGATAAATTTTTACTGCTCAACTATTTGCCCAGTCTCTTAATGTTTTGTTTTATAATGGAGTTTCATGTTGATTAATGCAATGTACTTTTACATTTGACACAGAGAAAATAAGCACATACACCTTTGTCCAATCATGTTTAATAAAATGTAAATAAAATGAAAAATCTATGCCAGGTTAGCTATGTAATTAGTCATTGCTGCCTTCAGCTAAACAATGTACATAAACACTTGACTGGTTAAAGCCCAACAAAAGATCTGATACAGAATCAAAGCTAGTTCATGTTTATACTGTAAGACCAATCACTAAACCTTTTTTTTATTCACACACACACATTTTTCCCCCTAATTCTGGGTTCAGTTTGTTGAAATACAATACTGCTGGCACACTAAGTCTGCAAGCACTCAACGGCAGGCACTCTCTTATAGGAACTCTTTTGGGAATACATCCGATAGAATTTGAAAGGTTTTAGAATGAAGCATATATGTGTATTGTGTTATCCTATGTGCCAAATAATCACATTTGATTTATTCTCTTCTTTCCATGCACCTTATGAGCACACACACAAAGCACAAACATGAAAGGCTGTTAAATAAGGCCCTTTAAAATTAACCATGAAGGCTTCAACCTACTCAGTAGCACCTGTCTTTATAATGACAGAGTTGTCATACACAGTTATTGTTGTCATGAAGACAAAGACAGGATGCAGTCCTGTCTTTTAACACAACTCAATAAAATAAACCAGACACCAGCAACAAACAACACCCACTCACCTCAATTCCAGGTGTGTAGTTAAATGAAATATAAATCTATGCATTGATTAAAAAAATGCCGCATGGCATAATTTTTTATTTTGAAACATAAGTTGTGTGGAAAGCAGGATTGAGTGATAAAGAACCAGACAGGAGCATTCAGCGCATATCACTATTAAGCATAAATCCTAAGCTTGTTAATTGCTATTTTGAAAAACTTTCACAGAAACGAGTAATGAAATGAGGCCGTCAGGTATGAAGTGAGTAAAGAGCCACAGAAGTAGAATTGAGCCTGTAACACTGCTACAGCCCTATGTGCCCAATTATTACTGTACAGTATATTATGCTACTTCACCATCATCTAGGTCTTCATTTATTGCATGGCAGCTTCCAATCCAAAAGGATGAAGGAAAGGTCGATGTTTTGACCTGTCGTTCACAGGGCAGCTCTAACCACCAAAAGGAGATTGCTAATATCTAACAGACCCCCAGGGTTGCCAAGCTATATTCTAATAAGCATGGATAAGAGGCATGCCCTCCCAGGAAGAAAGCACGATCACGATTATGATCACTTATGGTTTGGATACCCAGTCTAGGGGTGGTAAAATAAACAGACAATAAACAGTTATTACCTGTTATGCATGTTCTCCCCGTGCTTGGTGGGTTTTCTCCGGGTACTCCAGGTTCCTCCCACAGTCCAAAGACATGCAGATTAGGCTGATTGGCATCCCCAAAATTGTCCGTAGTGTGTAAATGAGCGTGTGTGTGTGTGTGTGTGTGTGCGTGTGTGTGTGTGTGTGTGAGGGTTAATGATTAAATGTCCTTGTGCTTAACATTTTTTTTAATTCATTGTCATATTCATGGTTAAACCTGCTTGGCCAAACTTACATTCAAAACCAGTAGCAATTCTGCAAGAAAATACATCTGCTAGCATTATGTACAGTAATCTTAAACTTACAAAAATACTTTGTTTCCTTATTAAATTAAATTAAGTTATTCTGAACTGCCTGTAAATCATCCGTGTTGTGTTTTGATCTTTCATTTTTGCTAGTTAATGTGAGCGTGAGCTTCCACCATCATGCTGCAGCTGACTGATACCTACTGCTATGTGGTTTTGGCAGGCAGACATTTGCTGCAAAATCTCCCTAGTAAGATGTGCAGCAGATTAAGTTGCGATGGTTCACAATACTCTGTTGTATTCCAACAATACAGACAGCAGCGTAGACCAGCTGTATGTGATAAACAGTCGCTACACAACAGCACATGTGCATTTTTTATTTACTTCCTAAACATAGTGCCTGTAAAAGGATTTATTGTTTTGGGATATTCAAATAAAACAAAACAAGTTATAAGGATTTTTAAAGTTTAGTCAATTTTTACATACTGTAAGTCCTTTAAAGGCTGCATGTTAACCATTACAACAAATCTTATGCTATACACAGTGTCAAGTGTTTCTAATTTTTTTCCTACTCCATACAAGTATAAAAATATTGAAACATGTACAGTATATTTTTAAGTATGCATGAAGCTGAGAAGTTGCCAATATGAAGTGATGAAAGTAGTTTTAGTAGTTTTAAAAATACTTTCACTCTTGTTAACAGGACCACTTTTGCATCACTTTTACATATATATCTTATGTTACACCTACTAAAAGTCATAGCTTATAATTTCTGACAAACTACTACAAAACCCCATCAATTCCTACTCTGGAACTTGTGGTTTTCTTTTCCGCCATGAGATCGTTCAATTTCAGGAAATGATATCAAACAAACATGACTGCACACAGTATCAAGAGTAAACTTAAAAGCATATATTACCTTTCAAAGGCTTGAAGATATATCATTATATCTATTATATAGAATGTTTAGAAATAGCCAGTTACTTGCACATAAGCTTTTCTCAAACTTGCTAGCTAAGTATAATTTCCTCACATTGTTATTGTCACATTTTATATTATGTTTAGATAGCTACATGCAATAAAGACCTGGAATAAACCTAATCAGTTGTACTCAGACTCCAGCTGCCAAGATTTCAGCATCTAATTGGTTTCCATATGCCAGTCTTCTTCTCTAGAAGACCTTTCATTTAATCAGACCACAACAGGCATGTCTAACCCTCTGTTAAACTTAAAATGAAAGCTTTTGTCAGATTCCTGACACATGGAATTCACAAAGGTTTGAAAACTTCCACACCATCAGGCACAGTCAGGTTTTGGTTGTCAGCATGAAGTATTACAGAATGAAGAAGATAAACCCAAAAGGGCAACATCAACAACAACAAAAAAATCGATGTTGATACACAGGCTAATTAGCAGGCAAATCAGACAAGGGTTAGGGTAAACAAAAAGCTTAGTAATGTCAGTAGTGAAATGTTCATGTGCGCTGAGAAGCTCACAAGGTTATTTATTGAGAGCATGCTGAGTGTGCTGATTGGGAACAGATGGTGATTAGAAGTTTAGGGAATCAGAACAAGGTAGTGGGGGTCATATGACTTAGTTCATAGTTTGTTGTTTGACTGAGGATTCTGGAAAACCATTTGTGGTGGTACATGGAGCAGATTTAAGTGCTTGACTTGGTTTGCATGATATTTTTTTATAAATGATATTCTTTATAATAAGGAAATGCTGTAAAATCCCTTGCGTTAATACCTGTTATTGATGGTTGCATAGATTTTAGTGAAAAGATTAAAGCCAAAAATATGCTGATCAGCTTTAATGTACTCATAGATATTTCAGGTTGAAGCCCACGTACGTGAGCCTGTCTTTCTGTATGTTAACTCTCTGCCTTGTTATCTTTTATTAACATTTTGGAAGGTTAAGTATCTTGTGCCTAATTTGCACAAAGTTGTACTTCTTCTTTACATTACTGCTTTAACTAGCATCACAGTTTTGGAACATTTGAGACAAACTAGTTTAAACCTACCTGCAGGAAGAATAAACATACAATGATCTATCCATACATCTTTGAAGATTCAGCTGTTAAAAGTTACATATTGTTTTTTTGGAGTAAGCCATGCTGTGTAATGTATTTGAGTTTGGTGAGGACTTCTGCATACATTAAGGGAAAAAGGACTATATTCATTCAAAAAACAATGACTGCTGTGAGGTAAAAAATTTTATTTAATTTATGGCAAAGATTTCACATCAGGCAAATACAGAAGGACTCGAGCCAATTTTGTGTGATACTATGACAAACTCAGCTGCACAGATATACAGTACAGACATACTGACAGATAATATCCATAAATATGCAATGTCCATTTGGAAACTATTATTTGTAAAGTGCTTTATTTTTAATCATCATATTTATGATATACAGTATGTTTAACCATTTTAATATTGTAAAATGTTGATGAGACAAGTTAATTATGTCTATAACTTCATTATAAAACCTATAGACACTTGTTACATCACCAGCCTGTCTTTCTCTCCCTTTTCTGAAATTAAAAGTAAGCACATCTGTCAAAGATTATTAAAGAATGACAAACTAATGACCTAATTAGATTTGAGAATTCAAGAGCATTATGGCATAATAATTTATAATTATCAACTACCTGCTAATCTTACTTATTTACATACAGTACACCGCTCAGCCACAACATTAACACCACTGCCAGGTGAACTGAACAACACTGATCACCACATATAGATACGACTTAACTGGTGACAGGATTATGGGCACCCATGGCTCACCGATTTTTGACTAAAGGTTTGCCCATTCAATCATACCCCCTAGAAAAAATTGAGCTGCAAGTGGATCTTGATTTTTTGTTTGTTTGTTTGTTTGTCTGTTTCTGCCCGTGTGAATATGTTGGGTATATGATGGTCAGAAAATAACTCCAGGTCACCATGAATATGGAAGAACTAATGATAAATAAAACAAAAGGACTTCAAATGTCTTTGTTGTCATGTAAAATCGTAATACTATTCAAAAGGAATACTCATTAAATTCAGGTGACCAAAAACAAATGATGTACTTAACCAATTACAGAAAGCATTTATTCGTTTAACTTGCCTGCATCATGACTATTAAACCGCCTTAGCAATGGGTCATTTGTTCCCAGGACTACAATAAACGTGCATCACACTCACTTAATGATATTCAGTCCATTTCTGTTCTCTGTGATTTTCTTCGGCTTAGTCAAACTGTTGATGTATGATCAAGGAGAGTTACATTTAAAATTCAAGCAAAGGAATGTAGGGTTACATGTTTGAAAAATATGCAAACAAAATTCTGTCAAATATGTCCATAGGGAGCCTAGATTATTCACTGCGATATGTATATTGCCCATCCATCTGTCAGGGTGTGTGGTTGGTGGAGGTGAGGGGGGGCTATAATAGGAACAAAGGCTTACACTCTGTTTATGTTTCTTATGCTTCGACTTTCTACTAAAAGTCATAGTCTGGTCTTATGCCGTGCTCGCAACACCTTAAAAAAAAAAAAAAGAAAACCAGTTGCAATCAAAAAATGTACCGTATAGCATACTGCAAAAGCTCTTAATACATTTTGAGGCATTTTAGTTCACTGTATTGGTTAAAAGCCAACAATCTGAAAGGCACAGTAAAAGTGTAGACCTTAGTCCTGTAGCAAGATTTGAAAACTGCTGTTAGTCTACCTTCTCTATACAATCTGGCTGGATTTGAGCAATTATGCAAAACAAAAGGGCAAATATATCAGGATTCAGATATACAGAACTAATACAAACATGCAGAAGAGCTTTAACTGCAGTGGTATTAAATATTTATTCAACAAATTTCTAATATTCGTTTATTCACAATAAAAATATACCTGTTTTTTGCCTTCAAATATTAGACAGAGTGTGTAAATCACAATGTATTAATTTTAATTATAAATTATTTCATTTCAATGAATTCATCACCTCAAAATGTTCATGAAATACACATGCGAGGCAATTTATTGAGTTATAAAATTCATAGCAGTTGTTGCGTGGTAGTATCCAGTATCCTGATATGTGGGTATATTCACATAATGGAAGCGACTCTGCAGGAGTGTGTTCAGAGAATGGGGGAGAAAGAGAGATGTTAGATTCACAGAGAAATAAATCTCTTTTATTAATCTGTCGTAAAGCTTACGGGACTCCTCAGCACAAACACCTTATCTGAAATGCAGTTGCTTTTTGCCCTAACACTTCAAATAAAGCAATTCAGCAGTTTATGGATTAAAAGCACCTCTCTGACTGATCGCTAGTTTTAGCAGTTTCAGCACAATGGTTAGTGCTACACTGAGCAGTGAGCAATGCAAACAAGCAGAGCACACACAAATCAGTATTCCTAGGCAAACTCAGAGTTACTAATGGTAATGCCAGCGCGTTCATGTCTTTTCTTTTCAGTTTTATGCGCTATCACATATCAATAAAATGCATGATACCTACATACTACATAATCCAGCACAGATCCTCCCCAAGGATCCTGGAATCATAATTGTTGTTTAGTTTCTAATGTTTTCCAATAATATGCATATTTTTTGTTCACCTTCCAAACTGGATAGTCTTTGGTAACGTTTTACAAAACCTATTAGACATATTAGACTATGTCATTCATCTATTCCACAATCAGTAGTACACACAAGTAAAATGCATTTTGTATTTTGTACTATAGTTATAAAAAAATTAACTCACCCTTTTTAAAATTGTAGGATTTAGTGATGAAAAATGCCAATAAGATACATCAGATTGAATCTATTTGCATATTTAAAATAAAATATAAAACTGCAAATAAATAAATGGCTGCATTTTATGAAAGAAAGAAAGAAAGAAAGAAAGAAAGAAAGAAAGAAAGAAAGAAAGAAAGAAAGAGAAAAAAAAATAACAAACAAAGAAAAACATCCAAGCTACCCAATCCATTACTCATCATTAGCAATGTGATCTGATTAAAAACATATAAAGATTAGCTGGTTTTGTGAGATTTTCCTTACATTTCCTTGTTTGCTCTAACTATTGAACAATGTGAAAATATATTCTGGTCACTTCCTGCACAAGAAATCTGTCTCTCATATTCTTCAAGTCTGGACTATGCATTAGATGATGTCCAAGATGATGTCCAAGATGATGTCCAAGCCCATTACCCCAAAATCATTTAGAAAAACAAGACAAAAGAACTTTAGGAGCATAAAGCGGATCTAAAAACATATGTGTCACGCCAAAATGACAGTTCATCCTCCAAATAACCACACCCATGGTGATGCATACAATTCCCCTGGAAAGGCAAAGCACCGCTATCTCATATGTGTGAGTGCTTTCTATGACCTGTGTCAATATACTTTCTTTTTTTGGTTTAAGTATGCTCTCCCTTTTTCTCATAAGTATGCATTCTCTTTCATGTGTACAAGTGCCCTGGGATAAGTTTCTGGGATAAGTTTCATGCTAAATGCTAAAGCTAATATGAAAATGACTATGGGATTGGGGCTGAGAAACATCAACCATATCAGCGTCAGGACCAATCATGTCTGACTCTATGATGATACCATAATTATACCATAATTATATAATTTGGAGAGTATGGAGTAAAAAGATGAACCAGGTGCAAATAGCAGTGATTAAAAAGCATGTACCATGATGTAAACAGTTAGCTCTATAGTACCAAATTTGCATTTATAAAGAAACTAGTATGGATTCTATGCTAAGTGCTAACTGCTAAGTGCTAAAGAGAATACATGCTTACAAGTGAAAAAGACAGCCAATATATATATTATATATACAGTATATTTAAAAAAAAAAAAAAAAGCACTTTGCCCTTCTAGGCCACTGAAGAAGCATGGTGGTGTCAGAATTGTGGAATGGGGCTGATTGTTTTCAGGTGGATTCATGGATAACAACAGGGATGTAGTGGAGGCAACACACAGGTTAATGGCATTTATGCACTTTATACATTTTTTGAAACAGTGTTTCCCAACCTCTGACTAGCATTAAGGCAGCTTCACTAAATAATATTATTAGAATGTCTTCTTTACAGCTCCATACCTTAACAGCTCTACACAGCAAACACTATGGTTTGGTCTGGCAAAACAATGAATAACCAGAGCTGATGAGAGGATATTCTAATAATAATCTTTAGTGAAGCTGCCTTACCAGTTGGTCAGATCTAGGCTCAGCAACATAATGTGCTCAAAAATTAAATCAGCTGACTACCTGAACCTACAGTAGATCTGACCAACTGAAGCAACCCCAGATCATATCGCTGCACCTACAGTACACTACAGGCTTGTAGGGTAGGCACAAGGCATAATTGGCACATCACTTCATCCCCCCATCACTCTGGAAAAGGGTAAATCTAGACTCATCGGAACACATGACCTTTATCCAATGTTCCATGGTGCATTCTTTATACTCTATAGCAAATTGAAGCCTCCGTTTTAGCCTCACTGATAAGTAGTGTTCTTAAGGACACACAATTTAGTTCCAGTTCCTTAACTTCTCTTTGTGTTGTGTGTGGAAATGCTCTTACATTCACTATTTAACATAGCTGTGAACTCTTGTTGTTTTTAATAATTTGATTTCACTAAGCATTTAAGTCAGTGGTTCTCAAACTTTTTCTGTCATTCCCCACTTAAGGGGGTGGGTGAATTTTCAAGCCCCACTTGTCAACAAAATCATGCATTTTACCGTGAGATTCTTCTGCCAACTTCCTTTCAAAGAAGTCGAGAGGCTTATTAATGTGACTGGGGTGTGATGTCTCTAATTGTCTTCCTAATTTGAGGGGTCTCATGCTGTCTGCTTCCAGCAGTTTAGGACACAAAACACCTATGTGTCTCTCCTCTGCCCCCACCATTCCCACCATGAATCCAAGCACACGATAGGCTTCATCATATTTTCTTTTCGGCTGGCTTTTTGGTTGATTATGCTGACAGTATAGTGCTGAATCGCCTGCTTTTTTGTGGTCCATGTAACAAATTTATCCATTGATGTTATTATGCCCACTACTGTATGTACGCTATTGACCCGGTTTGTGACTGCGGTAAAGTTAGTTTTTATATTTGCATCTCCGACTTTAATAGCCGCATAAATAAACCCGGAAATAAGATACCTACATATACATATATTTCCTCTCTACATTGTCTTTAAGATACACTAGCCTTTTTTTCGATTAAGCGCTTAAATTATACATGTTTGAAAGCATAAACCCCATTATTCTCTACTGTGCAACGAATGATTTAGGGATCATCGCAAAATACCGTACACCAACAAAAAGCATAGAACGCTATTGATCTTCCCTTTTGTTCAGCGTCTGAAGGATCCAAAAGCAACTTTGTTGCCAAACTGGAAACTAGCTGAATCTCAATGAAATTTTTCCAACACCTTGTGGAATCTGGCTATGAAATATTGAGGATACTGTTTTGGGAGCAAAGAGAGACCCTACCCATCATTAGTGTAGTAGTCCTAATAGAGTGTTTAATGAGTGCATGCCATACATGAATGCATTTTATCTATTCCAAGCACTCACGTGAACTAAACAGTGAAAAATGCATCTTACATTTGTTGTTTTTATTTTCTTTTTGTCTTGTTTCGTCATCGATTTTACATCCATAGCTGGCATCAGGGTTACACAGTATTACACTATAGTAAAATAGTTGGAGTTTGAACGAATTTCAATATTTATGAGCACATATATATTGCGATCACCAAAAGTGTAGTCAATTATGAAGTATGATTACAATGCCAATCTTTTGGCAAAATAGATACAAAATAAATAAAAACTTGTGGGCCTCTTTTAGACAGCTGAAGAAGAAGGGAAAACATCTGGTCTGTGAGCCTTCCAGCATTTTGCTATATAATGGAAAATCAGGTAATACACCACACTTCTCATAAAAATATTATAAGAATTGGACTTTGAGAGAAGCTTGAAACCACATTCTAGCCAGGCTCATTAGTAAACTTCATAACAGTATACATACATCATGTTCTCTAAGATTAAATTGAAATGTGTGATGTTTTCTTGCATCAGACAGTAAAAACATACCCCATCTCACCATATTAATATTTTGTGGATTTTAAGACATCTTGCATAACATTTATCTCCACCAGGAGTAAATAGTAAGCTAAATAGTAAATATCTTACCACTTCAGTATCCACAAACCTGCAGTACAGTTTTAAAATAGGAATTCGGTGAAATGCCTGGTTCTGACTGGTTAATCTTGTTCGTCACCAAAGCAGTTGGTAGTAAAAAAAAATTTAATAAACTGTGATTACACAGATTAAAGGACAAATTTATTTGACATCTGGGGTGGTTAAATACAGAGGAATTGTAATTATGACTTCATGTGCCATTTATGAGCGTCATGGGCCCCAATACTGAGTAAAACTTGTTATTTGATGTGTACATAATGAGCTGTGCTGTATGTGACCTCATGTTGATCTACAGAAAAATATATATTCAGAATTTACCAATATAATTTAGTAAAAGTTTAAATATTTTGAAGAAATGTGCTTCATTAATTATCATACAGTGCATAAACAAGAGTAAACTGTAGTTGAAAGGACATAAATATGCAAGACAGTGCACATCATGAGGGATGTAAAGAAAGGAGTATGTAAAGAAACCCATATTTTTACATCTCATCTGCAGAAAAAATACTCACAGAGTAATGCAGTAGTGCAATGATATGGATCTCTCCCACATCTCACATATCTCTCTCTCTCTCTTTCTCTCTCTCTCACTCTCTGAACACACACACACACACACAGAATTAAGGTTGTAGTAAAGAAAGTCCTTGATCGTGCATTTTGTTAAAGCTTTGCTGCCCACACATTCACATTTCATTCTGAGTACTTGAAAAGGATCCAGGTGTGTGTTTTAATCACTTCATAGTCAACTTTCTGGAGCTATGATGAGAGAAAAAATGGTACTTCAAATCACATCTTGCAAGACATGCACATATGCACAAAACACACAACTTTTGTGGTTGATTCAGATCCAACTTTGCTAACTTAAATCATGCTGTCATATTTCTTATTGTGAAAAAAAGGCCTTATTGATGGTCAACTCTTTATTAAAATTCATACTTGCTCTATGAACATGAGCAATCAATGTTTACCTGTAGGTCACAAGGCTTTTATTATTTTAGTATTTTAACTTTTGAGTACTGTACATTGTGGGGATCTACAACAAAATGGAACTAAGGATGTGTTTCTCCCTCTCAGCCAGTGTTCCTGGGATAAACTCTGGTTTCACCAACAAATTACATTGGAATAAAGACGGACGAGATTGTGGCCTTCCACTCAGCATCATTTGGTCAAAAATTGAGGATCTCACATGAAATTCGTTTTTTATTTCATACAATTGCTTAAAAAAACTCTAGTAGTTACTGAATTATAATTGTGGTTAAATAGCTGGTATGTGATGTGCAATTCAGGGAAAATATGATTAGGGGGAAAAAAATGTGTCAAAGTTATCCAACTTAAACATTCACTTAGTTCACTTTTTCTAATTTTAAGAATCAAATTATAACATTTAAATGGTTTTCACTCAGAACCCAGTGAAGATTAGGAAATATACAGACTTTTATGCAAACCTTATTAGGATGTGCGTAGCAAATTAATTATAGCTTCAGAGTGTTCAATAAAAAAGTAACTGATTACTACAATCATTATTCAGTCTCCTGCACAGGGAGTCCCAGTTTAAATTGATTTAATAGACATTGTTTTACTTTTTTCTTAAAAGAAAAAGCTTTCTTTAAAAAAATTATAATAATAAAGTCTATGTCTTTGCCAGACTTTCTCTACTACTTTAATGCTATAGTGTTAGATAATGTTTATCTCTCTCTTGCTCTCTCTCTCTCTCTCTCCCTACTTTTTTCAGTGCAAAATATTTCCCCCTCTCCTTTAACCTCATAATCTGTATGACTCAATTGCTTCTCTCAGGTCATCTGTCATCCCTCTTTCTCCTCATCTCTCACTCACCCTCTATAGACAAATTGCCAAAAGATGGCTCTCAACTATTATTCATGTGGGTGCTTCATCACTTCTTTCACCGCTGTGATTTGAATATCTCTGGATGTTTGGATTTGCCTCCTCAATCTTTTATAATGTGCATGAATACGTTGCAAGAGAAATGATGTTGCAGATCATGTGGTGCCTCATGGCTTCATGGTCCCTAAGCACCAGTTAGTGGCACGTTCTTCTGCATTTTTCTCACCTCCTACATACATGCTTGAATGGCTAAAACCAGTCCCATGGGATAGATTCTTGCCTTAAGCCCAGTGTTTTCAAGAAAGGCTCTGGATCCACCATGACCCTGACCAAGCTCAACCAAGCTGTGCATTATGTGAGTGACTTCCTAGGTAGGAAATAAAGCACAAATAGGAGAGCGCTGTTATAAAAATAGTCAATGATAGGGTGGTGTGATATGGCTAAATAAAATGTAGAGTTACTGTTACTGCCCCAAGACTGAATATTTACCAAGAACAGCATGCTCCAAATGTTTTATTTCTCTTACACCAGTGTAATTGGACTTTTTTTTTTTAATCAACATTTTTTAAATATATTTATAGATTGTTGTGGAGCATTTGTAAAAACTAGTTACTACAGTATACAGTATCTCATACTGCACCCTAGGCCGATGGTTTACATTTCAACCAGACAATGATCCAAAGCCAGTAAAACACAGAGGTGGCTTCAGAACATCTCTTTGAATGTCCTGGAGTGGTCTGGAAATTAACTTCATAGAGCATCTGTGGAGAGGTCTGAAAACTTTGCTGTGCAACTGACCTGGTTGAGCTTGTACTGTTCTGCAATGAAGAATGAAAGAAAGGTGTGTCGAGCTTTTAGCATAATTCACAAGCAGACTTGAGATTGTCATTGCTACCAAAAGTGCTTTAACCAAGAAGTGGTGTGGTCTAAATATTTATTTAAATAGGATATTTTAGTCATTATGTTTTTTTGTTTTTTTTTAATAATTAATAAAACACTCCGAGCATCAGGTGTCACCACGGTGAAAACCGTTTCCCTTTAATGGAGGATAATTCATTTCAGAATTAATTTTATTGCATGCACATATATCACTGATTAACAATTAGATATGAAACACTGGCTTAGTTGTGTTAGTCAGGCAGTTTATAAGCCTGCATTAACTTTATACACTGAAAAACGTTCAAGCTAAATGCCATGCAAAACACATGAGGGATGTCTATACAAACTGAATCATGTTTGTGTAGAATTTACAGGATTTAAGTGTAACTCTATTTTTTTTCCAGTTGGTTCTGCAACATCCATAGCTGTTTATAATATTTTCAGGAGCAAGAGAGGTCTTCCTACATTCTCCTGAATAATACTTTCTCTCTCTCTCTCTCTCTCTCTCTCTCTCTCTCTCTCTCTTTCTCTCTCTCTCTCTCTCTCATTCTCCCATCTGTAGTGCTAACTGGCTAAGCTCATTAACACCTAATCTCAACCTCACCTCCAAACTGTGCATCTCAAAGGACCATAACTGCATGTATGTTCATATGGGCTGTTGGCCTCACTCATTGGCAGGTTCTCTCTCTCTCTCTCTCTCTCTCTCTCTCT
>QMIH01003310.1:2533-14085 GCA_003987875.1 Clarias batrachus
GGGTAAGTCTCGGGTTACTTAGCTGTAAACCTGTTCCCTGAAAAAGTGGGAACAAGATGCTGCGTGAAAACGCTATGGGAACATCTCTTTGTTCAGCTGGTTGTGAAGCAGCCATGCTAGCAGTGCGGCATTACAGCAAAGTAACCTAAGATGTTCCCTTTCAAAAGCTACACTCAATGCTGCGTGAAAACGCTATAGGAACGAGAATACCAATGCTGCTGCACTGCAAGTGCCTGGACCCCCAGGTTGTGTAGCGTGTATGCACGCAATAGCCAAAGAGGTCTCAGACATAACTTTGGCATGCTGACTCAAGAACCCATGAGCCCGGAGTAGCATGAACATCAAAACTATAAAATCTCTCACCTAATGTGAGACAGCGTTTTTCTAGTTGCAAATGAAAAGCTGCTCTGACTTACGCCACTGGCTAGTGCGGTGGACATAAATCTGAAGACCACGTATAGGACATAGTAAGTGAAGACTTTCCTGCTCTGGAGCTGTAAAAGGCGGAGGACAGAAGGCTTTAAGGACAACTGGGTGCATGGTCGAGAATGGAACTTTCGGAAGATAGTTTGGSTGAGGATGCAGAATAGGTTTGACTAGCCCAGGGGCAAAGTCTAGGCAGGATGGGGTGACTGACAAAGCCTGCAGATCTCTAGTTCTCTTCA
Source organism: Clarias batrachus (assembly GCA_003987875.1). Taxonomy (NCBI): domain Eukaryota; kingdom Metazoa; phylum Chordata; class Actinopteri; order Siluriformes; family Clariidae; genus Clarias; species Clarias batrachus. The sequence goes on from QMIH01003310.1 coordinate 3,199, forward strand.
AAGAAGTAATGGCCATAAGAAAAAMCATCTTAAGAGACAGAAACCTAACAGGCACTGACTCTAGTGGTTAGAAAGGGTTGTCAATCAGACCTTCGAGCACAATAGCTAAGTCACACGAAGGGACCGTCGCTGTAGTGGGCGGCCTCAGGCAACTAATGGGTCCCACAGAAAACCCATCGGTCAGAACATGACAAGCCCAAATAGTGGCTACGTACGTTCTGAGAGTACTAGGGCATAAGCCCGAGGACAACTTTCCTTGTGGAAACTCCATCACTGAAACAATTCGGCAGTGGACTGAGTCTACATGTTTTGCCACCGMTGTTAAAWTAACCTCCAGTTGAGGGCATAAGTGGGGGGAGCCCTAGCACTTAGAATAGTTTAAATTACTCTGGCTGGAAGACCAGCATCTCTTATTTGGTCCCCTTCAGATTCCAGAGCTCGGGCCGGGGATGCAACATTGTCCCCTGCGTCTGAGACAGAAGATCCCTCCTCATTGGAATCACCCACGGTGAGCCGTTGAGGAGAGATATTAGATCCGGGAACCACGCTCTGGTCGGCCAATGGGGCGCTATCAATAAGAGGCGCAAAACCTGTTGAGGGATCTTCACCAGGACTCCCAGGAGCAGAGCTATCGGAGGAAATGCATAAAGGCCTAAAGGCATAAGGCATAAAGGCACGGCAAGTCCCTCCCCAGTCTCTACAAGGGGGTACCCGGCTCGCCACACACTCCTTCTGCGCCTCACGCCTTGTGGGGACCAGACCTGGTCGGGACTGGGTGGCCAACAGTCCCGACTCCTGAGCATGGCAGGGGAGAAACTTCACAAATGCCTCCCGAAACCTAGTGGCAGCKGTGTTTACGGCTTCGCCAAAGAAGCCGGAAGGCGAGATGGGTGCATCAAGGGGGAAAACGCCCTGTGAGGTTAAGCCATAAATGTCTCTCCATGGCGACCAAGGCAGACATAGAACGGCCAATAGCATGGGCCACCTGCTGGGTGGCATGAAGAAATAAATCTGTGGCTCAGCGTAGCTCCTCAAATGCCACATTGTTGATAGACTCGCCAGTGCTCAGGTCTCTCAGCAGCTCAGCCTGATATGCCTGCAAAACCACCATGCTCTGCAGGGCAGCCTCAGCCTGACCCGCTGCCTGAAAAGCTTTCCCCACCAATGAAGATGTTAGTCTACACGGCTTAGTGGGGAGTGTAGGATTTTTCAGGTAGGATGAGGTCCCATCATATTACCCCGTGCTTTCACATCAGTGACATTCGAATGAATCGACGTTTATAGCAAAAACAGGGAATGAATAGGGCTTATTCCATGAAAGGGCTAACTCGTCATGGAGGTCGCCAAAGAAGGKGATGGACCATAATTGAGACCCCTCCCCTGGACACCCGACAGAAACTTGTCGTCTAACTTTGAGCGCTTGTGGAATTATTATTATTTTTTGCTCCTGCAGCAAGAGAGGAAACCTCTTCTGCCCATTCACAAGAAGCGCCGGGGCGCGCTTGAGAAGTGGACGCTAAAAMTTTCTGATCTGGGGAGAGCGCGAGAGAAAGGGGGAATTCCGTCTCATGTGCCTCGGCCAGATTGGCACGTGAACACCATAAATTCGCCACAGCTCTCGGGTTTCTTTTTAACGAAGGCGAGCCGTGAGGTGCACGAAGCACTTTAATTTTTCACCCAGCATYGAGTGTAACTTTTGAAAGGGACCAGAGGTGTCTCAATGTATTATGAAGYTTGGACTTCTGCAAAGTGTAACCGGTTATGACGTTTTGTCTAGGCTTCTGATTGGCCCCTTGTTGATTAAGGAAGCTACTAACAGCACTTAAAAGGGTATTTTTGCATTTTCATGTGGACAAAGATATTTTTAAAATGTAAGTCATGTGGACAGAATGATTTTAACAAAATGAAGTATAAAAATCTAAAAAAAAAATACCTGGCTACGTGTGGACATGGCCTTAGACTCCAATACTGCAGATTATGTCTTTTCTTACTGATTATATTGTGATTGATGTAAAAAATTATACTGTGTATGATCGCTTCCTAAATTTTCTTGACTACTCTGTTTCCCCCTTTGATATTGATTGATATTTGATAGACTTTTCTGTGTATGACCATTTTGTTTTGACTGCGTTTTGGGTTTGCTCTTCTTTGGTTTGGTTACTTTGTTTCTGTGAATACATTTTGTATATTTTTGTATATAATTCTGTATATAGTGGCTTTTTATAAAGACAACACCATTTTGTTTATACTTATTTTTTCCCAGTTGTAGTTAGTAGGGTAGTGATATKTAATTCTGTTTCAATTTTTTTGGTAGCATTAGATATTTCACTTTGGGACTAGCTAGAAAGACTTTTTGTTAGAGATGAAGCGAACTGTTCCAGAATAGCTGACTTTCATGTTTTAAAATAAATATTGAATGTGGTTGTTGTTACTTAATTACTTAAGTCCATATGTGTTATTTCATAGTTTAGAAATCTATTGTTCTAGAATGTAGAAAATAAATCACTAAACACTAAAAAACCTTTGTGTACAAATAAAATAGGCAGGTCTTAGCAACTGCTTGTTATGGCAGATGTAAGTAATTCTGAATACTGCCAGCACAAAAAAGAACCCTTCCCAACCTTGGATAAAAGGAGTTTAAAATCTATCTTCTACATAGATTTTGTAGAATAACATGTCCTCCAATTCAGATGGATTAATTTCTACACAGCTATGTAATTGTCTTCCTTTGACACATCCAATAAATCTTTTAATAAAAATATTAGTGAAATGGCAACAACAACTAAAATGTCCTTGGCTGTAGACCCCTATAACTAGAGTAAAACACCTCAAAGTTTCATTATTTGTATTCAGTGCATAATGAGGTGGGTAAGTATAGAATCTAGTGTTGTATATTATGTATTTGGAGTTTAATGTATTTAAACCCAAAGGAAGGAAATGAATTATGTGCAGTGTTCTGCACATAAATGTTTGAAATGAAAGTGTGCAATGTTCTGTGCACAGATGCAACAAATTACAGGTTGGCTTTTTGTTCAGAAAAATGCAATACAGGTTTGATTTTGTTTGCAAAAAAAAAAAAAAAAAGTTCTGCCTGCACAACTTTATCTAAAAACTTTATCTATATAATACTAAGCATATTTATTCTCTGTTTTTACACAAATAAGCCTTTTTCATCATCYTATCAAGCTCCATTCCTAATTCACCCCAAAACACTGGAGAGGTGGGAAACTGAAATGTTACAGCTCAGTGATTATGAAGGAAAAACAGAAGCACTAACCCATGTGTGCGGGCATGTATCAAGCACTGAATCCACCATGTTGTTATTCACTAAGACAACTGAAACACCGGTGCAGTCTGCAAATGTATCTCCACACAGAGCCCACCATATGTTTAGTGCCAATATGACTTCATGGTTGCCCGAGTGGAAAATAGCTCAGAGGCCATAGAAAGCACTTGGAGACTAAAATCTTTTAGATAAATATTTTTCAGCCAATATGGAAAATGGAACAGATTTGAGGAGCGAGGAAAAGGAAGAAAAGGAAAATTATATGAAGATTATGGTTCATTCAAGATTATTGTGTGTTTCTTGAGATACGTTTTGTAGGTAATGACCCCTGCAGACTGGGAGCATCCCACAAGAGCTGCAGTTTTGGAGGAGCTCTAAGCCAATCATTTAGTCATCACAATGGCCCTTGTCAAGTTGCTCAAATCCTTATGCTTGCCATTTTTTTCGCATTTCAACTTCAGAGTAAAAATGTTCACTTGCTACATAATGTGTCCCACCCTCTTCCCCGATATTGTTCTCTTCACCCGGTCATAGTGTTTGTGTGTGTATGAATGGCAAAAATGTCACCTTATTTACTTTGTTTTTAACTTCCGAAAGGGGCTTAGGGCCCCTCTAGCCCATTTTYTCCTGCTAACTTGGCCTTCATATACTTAATGGTGTGCACCAAAGAATGAGTCTCACTAGCAGCATGTCCTGAAGTCATCTAATGTGTGTTTGTTGGTTTATTTAACAGAGCAAGCCCTTTAAATGGCTTTCAGAGGAGTACTAGAGGAGATACATTTACCAAATGCRTGTTCTGGCCYTCTAACTGAAGCATTTAGCATCAAATGAAACAGAAAGCATTTATTTGAGCTGTCATTTTGTAAAAAGTTAATGAGTTATATATCTATATACACAAAGACTGTCCTATTACGCTGTGAGGACAGGTTAATGGCTTAGTAATRTTTGAAACAGTGGGCTTTGTGTATATTTGATTCAATGTCATCTAATGGCTGCATGAAAATATACAGTATGGGATTCTAATAGAGTTTCTGCCTAAGGTATCCAAAAMAGCAACACAGACTCTCAAAGTYCCGCTACACAAGCAAGAAAGTCTTATTATCTCTTCGGTAAGCTTAAGCTCATATACTGTATATGGACACAAAGACTGCTACTAAATTTTGTAGAAAGAATAACTTATTTGTACTAAGGCCTTTTGTTATGAAAGTTTTTATCATACTGCTCCATTGATTTTCCCTCAACTGGTCCAATTTTGATCAAGCTAAATATTCTATCCCCCTATTTGACATTTGAATAATTTCCCTGATACTTTAATTCCACTCTAAGCATCTGGCAGAATTGCAGATGTGGTGCATTTTTGCAACTAGGACCTGTAATTTGTGACCACTAACCATAACAAATAACTGCAAGCACTTTGCTTCACCCCCTGATGCATGCCTTTGATTAAGATAGATTCTGTGTGATGTCATGTAAGAAAGTAATTAATCATTTTTTGAAACAAGTCTTCTATTGTTGCAGCAGTGATGAGTGTTTGTCATGGGTAATGGTAGGCCCATACTCTTTCTTAAGTAGTGAATGGATGCCATGAGTACAGGTTTGCTGATTCCCTGCTTTTAGAGCACTTTCCAAAACATACATTGTTGAGCTAGCTTAACACACCAACCTGGCTTTATTTTAATTAGAACAAAACACCTTAACATGCTATTAAGCTGGGTATAGCTTTTTAGTTGAAGTCACTAATTTATCTCAATATTAAACAAAGTATCCAGACAAACAAAGGTAGTTTTGCTTGAAGTATAATATACTAAACAAGCCTAAAATAGCTCTAGAGGAAAGTAAGCTGTTAAATGATTTGATGCTAGCACAATGTTCTTGTTCACTAGTAAACAAAGAACCTCCCTGGGGCAAAACACAGGGCTAACATCTGGCTAGTCCAGCCATATATGTCCACTCTGAGGTCTTTTTAACAGCTAATTAGTGAGAGATAATAAAGCAAATGAGCAGAAGGAAGGCATGCTTCACTTGAATTTGTGATAATTTTTGCTCTGTATACTGCATAAGTCTCCACAGGAGTGCAAGAATAATGTTGACTTATGTCAAAAGTGGGTAAGTTGTAGAAGATGGGGGGGGGGTGAATAAAATAGGACAGTTTTCTCCATGACCTTGCACCCTCCACCTTCCAGCTCTTATATCACGCTGTTTTAAATGAGTAGAAGACTTGGGCTAATTGGAGAGGTCATTAAAGGTTCAGAAATTGTTATCTTTTGAAAGAAATACAGGAGAAAACACCACTTGGAGGAAACAATCATTTATTGTGACTCTTGCTAAATCAAGTGAATAGTAACTTAACCAAGCAGGCATTAAAGAATTTCATTTTACTTACATTTTACCTTTTTCTCAAGTTAATTTCTACCCTAAGGCCTACAACTCCAAACTGAAAATGAACTATACATGAACCCACAGCCTGATTGTTTGTGCATGGATTTTAATGCTTTAATATATTAGCTCATTTTCTCATATGATACCCGTTTCCATTTTTCCCATTTTTTGCCAGGCTAAGGGCATGTTTTCTGGAATTACATAATAGTGTTATAAAGAAATGACCTTATCACTATTTAACAGCGCACGCCACATAGTCCTGTACATCAAATGTAGCCCATGAATCATACTCTATAAAAAAATATTGTAAAAATGTCCCCCATTAAACTAATCCCAATCCCACCTCAACCATGATTGTCTTTTTCCATTCTTGATAACATGTCAATGTCTGATAACCACATTTTTTATAGTATAGAAATTACATAGAAATATTGAAGCTATTAGATACTGTTTGATAAAAGGAGTGGACAGAGGCTAATTTGGGTAATTGGGTTGTCAGCAGTAGAGGTCCCATGTCTGATGACATGTCCTACCAAGAAGTGGACACTGAAGTGAGGGGCGCTCCGTCAGGGGTGATCAGAGCACCTGAGTAAGTCATCAGAGCACAGCAGGAGAGACGGGCACAGACGTTTTAGTTAACAGATGTCTTTAAGGGACAGTCAGGAGCAGAGGAGGACATAGAAAGAATGATTGGACAGACTGAAATAAACTACCCTCCCCTGGAGAACCCTGTTCAGGGGGCTGTGAACTGAGAATGAGTGACTACATGTCTTCTTCCACAGAATTTTAACATTACATAATGCTGTTGTTCTCAACTTTGATCCCTTAGTGCCTACTAGCCCTACATAAAGTTTCTGAAAGTCATGGATGTGTTTTGAGATGGGGAGCTATAGACCAGAGTAATTGTATGATAAAGATACCAATCACCTTCTAACATGATATCTGTTTGTATAGCCCATCCTTATTCAGTGGACTACCCATAACCTCAGCAAGTCTTCTTATAGCAAACGTGAAAATCTAACGATCAGATGCTCAACTAGATTTATAATGAGCATAATTCAAGACAACTAATTTAGGACAATCGTGATGATTACAAAGAGCATCGGGACATAGGAAACTGGGTGGTATGCCACGCGTCTACTTTATGTATGACCTGCTGTGCCAATCAGCTGTTCATGATATTAGAAAGAACCAATCAGAAGTCATTGTTAATGAATCCATAACCACTCAGGTCATAATGCTCCCTTTTAAAGTCTGTCACATTCCTCCATTTTAATTGAACAATTAAATAACTGGAAAGCAATAAGGATAGAATAAAACTATACCTGCCTACACAAATAAAAATGCAATCTGTATTTTTGATGTGCAAGACATTTGAAATAATAATATTATGCTGCAGTAATTATACTGAAACAAGGAAGAGGAAGAGCTGCAATTTATACAACAGTTCCTGTCAAAAAACTCTGGATTTGCAGCTGAATGTTTGGAATGCTGAGAGTTGAAAGAAAAAGCAGTTGGAAACTAAAATAGTAAATTATTTTTCCCTTTATTGCCTTACTGAGTTGTGATGAAAAAAAAAAAAAAAAACCTCAAGGTTTTGCTTTACGCAAACGATGTACCATAAACATGCTGCTTTTCATGCTACACTTCGGAGAGGTGAAACAGKAGCTTCTGTTTCCTCATACCACCATAGTTGGGGGGTTTGAAGCTCACTTGTTGGTGGAGTTTGCATGTTCTGCTTATTTTTGTTGCGTTTCCTCTGAGTTTCCTCCTGGTTTTCAGGTTTCCACTGGAGTCCAACAACGTGTGTTGTAGGTTAAGTGGTATTTTAAATTCTCCTCAACATAATGTCTCCTTAGTTATAAGTAATTGTACACAAGATTTGTTTGCACTAAAGGTTTGGATAGATAGATGACTAGGAGGAGACATTTCAAACTTTGGTCATAATTTTCTCATTCAGTATTGTGAATGCTTAACTGTGTCGTTACGGTGCTTTGGTCTTTACCATACATGCATGTGAATACAAACAAAATGTGGTTTGCACTACCATAACCTTTTCTAATATTAAGACTGGGTCAATGTTCTAAATGTTTTGACTMTGATCAGCACTAATTTTATTCATGCAAAACGTTTACACTCAGTTTTGTTTTCTAGGCTGCATGTCTCATATAAACCCACCAACCTAAAATAATGCAACCAATATTAAAATGTGTTATATTTTAACTTTGTCGCTTTCAGATACATGCTTTTCTATTTAAACAGAAGACTGAAATGGGGAGAAAATAAAAAAAGAGGAAGAAAACATAATTAAAAAACTCAGCCAAGCCTAACGAAACAGGGCTCAAAGCCAGTCGTACCATTACTCCCCAGCAATTCCATTTGTCAAATTCATTATTCACACTAAGTGGTAAACAGGGCTGACTAAGTTTTTGCCATTTTAAAATGGCAGGTAATTTGGCCTAAGCCGGGAGAACTGCATTAAATGTAGAGGCAAAGAACAGAAATATATGTATTCACACCTGGCTAATTGAGCAAAAGAGGAAGAGTGCAGGAAAGAGAAAAAAAAGTGGTGCAAACATATTAGGGAACCTGAGTTATGTGCTGGTTCATGCTGACATGACACTTGAGACAAATATAATGGTAGCTCTGCATTTGAATTTAAACTATTCCGGATACAAGTTCTTAAGGCAAAGTTTTGTATTACAAAAGGCATTTTCCCATAGGAAATGCAGATAATACATTTCAGCCACCCAAAAATATTACCAATATTACCAATTTCCAACACTATAGCTATATTTTTGCATAAGAAAACAATCAAAACATTTATTTAAAAAATGCAAATGGAGTAAAATATTAAATAAATAGACAATTAACCTCACTTAACCTTAATTTATRACTTTATTGTCCTCTCTCACTGCATCCATAAATCTCCTCTTTGGTCTTCCTCTAGACCTCCTGCCTGGCAGTTCCGATCTCAGCATCCTTCTACCAATATATCTATAATCTCTCCTTAGAACATGTCCAAACATGTCTCAATCTGTCCTCTCTGACTTTATCTCCAAAAATCAAAAATGGGTTGTCTCTCGGATGGACTCATTCTTGATCCTATCCGCCCTTGTCACTTTCAATGAGAACCTCAACATCATCTCTGCTACCTCCAACTCTGCCTCCTGTCTTCTCTTGTGTCACACCACTGTCTTGTACACTTTTCCTTTCATTCTCGTTGATACTTTTTTTTTTAATCACAAAACACACCTGACACTTTTCTCCACCCATTCCAACCTGCCTGCACACACCTCTTCACCTTCTTTCCACACTCTTTGTTGCTCTGTACCATTGACCGTAAGTACTGAAAGTCCTGCACCTTTTTTAACCTTTGCTTCCTGTAGCTTCACTATTTCACTTGKTTCMTTCTGATTCACACACAGGTATTCTGTCTTTCTAAGGCTAACCTTCATTCCTCCACCTGTCTAGATTTTCATCCACCTGTACCCTGCTCTCGCTACAAAGCACAATGTCATCTGCATACATCATAGTCTATGGTGACTCTGGTCTATCCTGTCATCCTGTCCATCACCAGAGCAAACAAGAAGGGGTTTGTTTTTTCCTTGATGCAGACCCACCACCACCCTGAACTCTTCTGGCACACCTTCACCATATTTCTACAGGCATAGGCCTTACAGCTCTCATACATGTCCTGCACCACTCTAACATACTTCCAACATCCCTTTCCTGATGATACACCAAATACACTCCTACCTGTCTCACTTTAGCTGTAGTTGTCCAGTCAACTGAAAGCACCTCCTGACCACCCAGAACATCTTAACACCTCTCAGAAAACTACACAACATTCTTTAAACAGACTGCTTTACTTGATAACATGTAGCGCAGCCACATAATGGGTATTTGTAAAGCTGCTGATAATTTTTATGTGGGACAGTATCATTGGACAGCATTTTTTTTTTCACCTCATGCTTCCAGATCGATTCATAAAGCTGATGAGGCTGATACAATGTTCTCGCACAACACACTCACACCAAAATATTTTGCAAATAGTTGTAATTTGTGCACCAGGTCAGTTCCCGTCTCTGTGTGCATGGAGTTTGCATGTTCTTCCCGTGCTTGGTTGGTTTCCTCCGGGGATCCCGGTTCCCTCCCACAGACCAAAAACATGTAGATTAGGTTCATTGGCGTTCCCAAATTGGCCATAGTGTGTGAATGAGTGTTTGTATGGCACCCTGTCCAGGGGGTACCCCGCCTTGTGCCCTAAGCTCCAGGCCCCCCACAACTCTGAATACAGGATTAAGCGGTATAGATGATGAGTGAATGAGAGTGTAATTTGTGCACTGCAGTGTCTGTGTTGTTTACTACACATTTGAGTTTGGTATATTGAGTGTTGTCTGTCTTTTGTGTTCTTGGTTTTTTCTCTGTTTTTGGTAACACTAGCGGATTAGATCCTATGTTTGTGTAATCTTGGTTAATTAATTAATATTWATGTTACAAACATTCTTGGGACCCATAGTGCTACTGTATGTCTTTACTAAGTGGATCTTTTCATGTTGGGCAGTGCGAGGGATAGAGTTGGGCAGAATTTGCAGCAGGTTAGAGTGAKTAAAGATAGGAATGGAATTTACTGACAAATGCTAGTAGGGTCAACAAAACAAAATGTAAGTTTTAATATGTTACTGGAAGTATGCGCAACTAGGTTGATTGCTCGTATGTGGAACCTGCTTCACATCGCAAAACAAAATCCAGTCTAAAATTTGCATATAATCACAGATGAATGAAATGCAGATTTCTGTAGCACTATTTTAGCACCCAAATATGAAAAAAAAAGTTAGGTAAATTATGTAGAGAGTAGTCGTTTAATTAGTCTCTATCACACTAAAGCAGATTGAATGCAAGATAATATTAAAATTAAATATTAAGTCCATAAAAGTAATACTTTTTGGTCTTGAATCAATAGTTCTGGACTAAGATGTGCAATTTCAGCTTTCACTGGTTGTGTTTGCACACTTGATACATTGATTTGTTATGTACTAATTACTTTAACCAATGAATTAGGAGTTAGAAGAGCAAATGTGTCATACTGAATGTTGATATGAGTTAATTATGGCAACTGTGAGAGGATACATTAATAATACAGATTCACACACACACACGCACACACACACACACAAACACACACACACACACACACACACACACACACACACACACAC
>QMIH01003311.1:0-21682 GCA_003987875.1 Clarias batrachus
CTCTCTCACACACACACACACACACACACACACACACACACACACACACACACACACACATACAGGCATGCATTAGTCTATCAAGTTTCAAAGAAAACTCCTTTCTCCCACCTTTCCCCTTCCAACATAAGGCGAGATTAGAGATTGATTGTAGACGGCTTGAGCTTTTTCAGATCCCAATAAAAGGCACTGTTTCTTTTCATCCATACCTTTAATCATGACCAGCGCACTCCCTAGCAGGAAACCGCGTCCAATAACAACTCTTTTCCTTTCGGAGTGGACTTTCATTTAATTCTTAAACACCATGACAGAGTAATAAACATCTCTGTGGTCATGGACTACTTCACTGAATAAAAAGCCGGAGAAATTAAAAAAAAAAAAAAAAAAAAAAAGTGTTTTCAGCTGGACATCCACGGTCGATACAGTGGCACGAAATGTCACAGATTGTCGCGGTGCACGCTTTACTGTTGATTCTTTTCAAAATACGACCCACCTGTTCGTTTTCTACCCATCATGCTAGCTCCTCCGGTGCTTCCCATCCCATTGGTGCCTGGCTGCAATTCCCTGAAAATGCAGATAAGATTACACAACCCACTCCCTCCGGATAGCCCATGAATCATACTACAGCAACCTTCTGTTCGTCTGGGCAGGGGTTGAAGACGACACATTTCAGCTGTGGAATCCGCTACTGTTATGAACGGTATAATGGCTAAAACTCCCAGCATGTCTGTAGCACACAAGCATCGCTGACGCAAGCGAAACGAGGTCTAAACGGCTCTGCATTCTGAGTGCACTGTTCACCGCTTTGTGTTTGTTTATTCTAATGATGTTATAAATTACATAAAATCTATCTTTCATGGAAACATGTCAAAAATATACATTGACATTATTAAATATTAACATCATCAGACCCTGAAACTAATGTTGGAAGAGTTTCTCAATTAAGTCACTTCTTTCCAATTTTTTGTTCTAACCTCGATTATGCATGTCCATATAGACGAATATTTGAATATTTAAATATTTTACATGAATAAATGCTTCCTTGTACTTAGATAGAAGGTAGGAAACTGGATGCTCCACTGTTCAGTTGCATTAACAATCATTAATCGCTCATAAAGGGTTTTTTTTCCTGTTTGCTTTTTTAAGCTACTTTTGAGTGGTTGGACCAAACAAGAGGGGAAATGAGGGTGCTGCTGAGGTTGTTACGTAAACAACCCATTTTTAAATAGTATATTTAAACACTTCTCAGCCTGTCGCAGTAACATATTTGTTCAGGTTTCTTTAAATTAATCATTTAATTTAATACAGTGGAATCTCGGATTGTGAGTAACGTGGTTTACGAGTGTTCCGCAAACCGAGCAAAGATTTTTAATAAATTTTTAATCGGAAACCGAGCAAGTATTAGTTTACGAGCGCCGAGTATCATGTCTCACGCATGCGACTCTTATTTTGACACCGAGCGTCACTCCCTCACCTTTTCACCCGTTGTGTGTGCGTGTGTGTGTGTGTGTGTGTGTGGGAGAGGGAGGAGGAGTGTTACTCTGTAAAATGAGGCGAGGGAAGGGGCTAATTCTACACACACACACACACACACGGCGCCTGCATGCACCAACGGAAACACTTCTGTTATTATTTGTACTTTTTTTTTAAAGGTAAAGTGCAGATTAATTTGTTTTATTTATAGATTGTTAATTATTTTTATGTATTTATTTTTTGGGGCTGTGGAACGAATAATTTGAGTTTTCATTATTTCTTATGGGAAATGATGATTTGGTTTACGAGTGTTTTGGAACACAAGCCCACTTCTGGGAACGAATTATGCTCGTAATTCAAGGTTCCACTGTATAAAGAAATGTTCCTGATTAATTTATAATAACTTTACTCCAACCCATAATCCTATACCAAACTAGTAGAACCACAAAAGCTTATGTTACTTACAAACAGGCTCTTAGGCAATTGGTCCAAATGTACCATCATAGCTATTATAAAGCACAAGGTGTTCAAGTCAAACCGGGACGTGATTTCTGGGCAAATCTTGGAGAGACTTGGGCAAGTTTTTAGCTCAGTTCAAAGATTTAAATGTCACTTATGGATATTGAATTTGTACAGTTTTGAAATGTTAGATGATTTAACTTTACCCTTTATTCATCACATTCATACATTACTGCACAGTGAAATTTTTTATTCCTTGCATATCGCAGCTTTTGCTAGGAGGCTAAGGTCAGAGTACAGTGTCAGCCATGATACAATACCCCTGGAGCAGACAGGGTTAAGAGGCTAGTTCAAGGGCCCAACAATGGAGCAGGGGCTTGAACCGCCGACCAACAAGAGCCCTAACAAACTGAGCTACCACTGCTCCAGAACAAGCTCCGCCCAGTGTCTGACTGATAAAGGAAGAGGAAAGCGGATGCCCATGAGGAAAGAAGGTGCATCAAATCTTTCATCTATTAGTAGGAAGCCCTGTACTGTACAGTTCATACACGATACCTGGCACACGTTCATTCAATCGGGTGCCTCAGAACCTAAATATGACCTATATCATTTCAAACTTTTGTAATTCTTCGCATATATTGTTAAACAGGATTTTTTTAACTTGGGAATCAAGTACGTGGTTTTTCAATAACAACATGATATTTGTGATTTTATCCGAAGGTATGTAGTGTGTGAATCAGAGCTCTATCTCACGATAAACTGTGCAGCGCACACGGCTGAAATCTAAGCTGCACTCCCATGTGGTACATTCAGCCACCCATATGTTTGCATAAATCTTTGTGTGAGAACCAGTGAGCTGAATTCTGCTCCAGGCAAGACAATAAAAGCGGAGTGTTGGCAAGTAACAGATAAGGGCTACGGACTGGTACTATACCGCGCTGCAGATCAACAGAATCTTGCGCTGCTTTCCTCTACGCTGTAAAATCCCCGTGACTGAATCTGGAATGTGTAACCCGTTTGTGACACTGTAAAGTTTTAAGCGGACAAAAGGGCAACGGTTTCGTACAGCCCGGTCTAGTCCCATGTGTTGTTTTTCCCTGATCCTTTTCCTTCGCTATTAAACCAAGCCGGATTCTCCCACATGCGGCTGTCGATCACGACCGCTCCGCTCCTTTATGATGAGTCACAGATGAGCCTGCAGAAGCTGCGATGATTACTTTACAACATGTCTGACTATTGATCCAGAATCAGATTCCTTTGGTATTCTTCCTGTAATGGTTTATACATACAAAGCGTTCAGAAGTTCAGAAGCCTACGAGAAACACGGGAACATTATTGAGATGGTGTTTAATGGCTTTTTTCTCTTTTTTTATATATAGAAGTCAGGATTGTTCAATATAAAGTGACGTTTAACTCAGCAATATCTAGTCAATCTCACTCAATCACTCGCTCATCATCTGTACTCCTTTATCCAATACACAGGGACACTGGGAGACTGGAGCCTAGGCCTGGATGTGTACAGGGTACTTGCACATTTACACACTACTATTGAGAACACCAATAAGCCTAATCTGCATGTCTTTGGACTGTGGGAGGATACCAGAGTACCCGGAACAAAACCATAATGCATGGGGAGAACATGCAAACTCTGTGCACACAAGGCGGGAATCGAACCCAGACCCTGGAGGTGCTAAACTGAATATGATGCACTGAATTTTATTTCTTTTAATATTAACTATACAGTACAAACTTTACTGGGCAAAAAAAAAGGAAAAGGAATACCACAGCTACATACAGTATGATCATGTAACCTTTCTATGACTTAAACCTAATTATAATATGCACATGTATTGAGTTATACATTTTGGTGGAGTCATTTCCATATTCCGCTAGTGGTAGCAGTAAAATGTACTGTATGTGTGTGTTAGAAGTAATGATAACTTTGGTTCTACCCGACATATCCAAAGACCCTGAAAAGTCCAAAACCTTCCTCATTGACACATCAGCAAGACTTCCATAAAAGAAGTACTATTTTAAATCGGTCATTGACCAATGCCGTGTTGCCGGCATGGATGCGTGCCACTCGATTTTTAAGGGTTAATAAGAGTGGCTTCTAGCTACTAGATAATGTTTGGCCACTATCTAAATTCTTGAGAGCTAATCTCATTGCTTAATGTGTAACTTCAGCACACTGAGTAGCAGAATTAATCAAAACTGATCCAAATCAAGATGGAGTTACACCTACTTTATTTAAACCATTGTTTCGTGGTGGTTAAATGATTCCTGGTTTGATTTGGTTCAAGTTTGAGTTCTTATCTCCTTCCACCTCCAAAAGAAAAACCATGGTTCAGGGAATGGGCGGAGCTATATTGCTCTTAGGCGCTCAGAGTAATGGTAATGGCAACCCATCCAGGGTGTTATCCCGCCTCGATTGTATGCCCTAGCGTTTCTCTTGGAGCTACTGTGACCCAGAAGGTGAGTCATCAAGATCTCAAACCCAAATCCTCCAAATGCAGTAGAAAAAAAAAAAAATTAAGACAGAGGATATTGAAGTGCTATGAGCTGCTTTGCATACTAAACTAGGACACAGCAATGTGATTTAAATCTACCCAACATACACTGCATCAGTGCAAGTGTTATTGTGCCACTTTCAGGTGTTAAAGCATTGTAAAAAAACACATGATTACATCATCATTAGTACAAAATTAAGTTGTTAGCATTAAATTTCCAAAGAATACACAAATTCTCTAAAATAAGACATCTTGATGAGACGGAGCCCTATCCATCACATTGGAGCGTCTGCGCGCCGTCACCAAACCCCATCCTGTCTTTCATCCCCTGTTGACCTTGGCAAGGAGAAGATTTCAAGTGCTGAGCTCCAATGCAATTCCTCCTTATATTTTCTTAGACAGAGCCCCTCCAAATCAAACTCGCCTCTTCCTGAAAGTCAAGTCAAGTGGTAAAATTTCCCATGAAAGGAGCGAGAGGAAGAACTTCACGTCTCTCGAAAAAGAATTGTTCGGTCAGTGTCTCTAGTTCAAGAGCCGTCACGTGCGGCAGGATTGGATGTCCTGAAGCCTTTT
The DNA here is from genome assembly GCA_003987875.1 of Clarias batrachus. Classification (NCBI taxonomy): domain Eukaryota; kingdom Metazoa; phylum Chordata; class Actinopteri; order Siluriformes; family Clariidae; genus Clarias; species Clarias batrachus. Next base: position 5,016 of record QMIH01003311.1, read on the forward strand.
CACACCAGCATGACGGCAAATAGGAGGTTTAGTCATTGAAGCACGTTCTCAGAGCATCAAGTATCAGGAACGGTTTAGTTAGGCGCCAGGTCGATTTCAGGACTAGGAAGGTATTTCAATAATCAAAACTCATAGTAGAGGACTGAATACCTGCACCGATCGCACAGTGTCCATGGGAACAGAATAGGGCTTTTCGTGGTGTGGTTCGAGGGTGAACGTAAGAGTAATGTGTACAACAAAAAGCCGGTATATTCCAGGAGAAGATTCCAGATTTTACAAAAAAAAAAAAATCAGGTCAAAATATCAAAACCTTAATGAAAACAAGAAATGTTCTGTTTACACCCTTCCTTTAATCTCTGCTATTTGTATTAGAACACAGTGGTGATGTCTTCTGCTTTACGATGTGCTTCCTAAAACCTCAATTAACTCATTAATTTATTAAATTATTAGGACTTTTAAAGTGACCCAATTACTATAGTTCACAATGGACACTGATGCCACATTAATGATATGAAATTAATAAGGTAACAGTTGTGTGACCTTAAAAAAATAGTATACAGTAGTTTAGATCTTTTCAAATCTAAGCATTTATTCCCAGATGAACAATGTAAGATTGGAAAGAGAACCACAACTCCTTATCCGTTACCAGAAAAAGTCATTGGATTTTGCTGAAGCACATGTTTAGAGATGTTGGCATGCTTCATGGTCTAGTGAACCCTCTCAGACTGGAGATAACTTTTCACATGGGATACACGAGAGATCATGAACAGACAGAAGGAAGTTTAGATAGGAGAGTAACTCTCCGCTTTATCGGTTGACCTGGGCCTGAGCCAACCTACAGACTTACAGATGCTGTGAAAACAAGTGATGACATGTTGGACAAAGGAACCCTGGACATCCTACACTGTCCTTACAAAATGCTGGTCTAGACATAGACTTTAAATATAGTCTCTCTAGTTAAACAGTTCCACTGTTACTGATATTTAACGATTATATTTATTTTTATAATTAAATATATGCAGATTTTTAAAAGGGGGATTTGACCTTCTGAGAATAAAGTCAGAATTCTGAAAAAAGAAATAAACAATTTTGACATTAAAGTCAGAATTCTGTGAAAGAAAAATAAGAATTTAGAGATTTCAGAAGTCAGAATTTCGAGGAAAAGTCAGAATTCTTTGATTAACTTCAAGGAGGTAAAAATCAGAATTCTGAGGGGGGGGGGTTGAATTCAGAGTTCTGAGAGAAAGTCAGAAATCTGAGAATAACTTCTGAAGGGATCAAATTGAATTCTGAGAGAAAAAAAATCAGAATTTTGAGGAAAAAAGTCAGAATTCTGAGAGAAAAAAAAAAGTTATGAGAAAAAATCTGAGAAAAAGTCAGAAATCTGAGATTAACTTTTAAGAGGTAAAAAAAATAGAATCCTTGAGACCAAAGGCAGAATTCTGAGGGGAAAAATTTTCAGAATTCTGACGGGGAAAATAGAATTTTGAGGAAAAACATCAGAATTCTGAGAGAGAAAAAGAGTTCTGAGAATAAATCTGAGATTAACTTCTGAGGGGGAAGTGGTCCCTGAGACCAAAGTCAGAATTCTCAGGGGGAAAACATGTCAGAATTGTGAGGGAAAAGTCTAAACTCTAATGCATTCTGGTGCAAGCAGCTGCCATCAGAAGGTACATTTTAGTTAAATAGAGCCCATGAATGTCCAATTTAAGTGCCACATGATCTATAGTCACATGACTATATTAATACACCTGCTCTTAAAGAATCCCAGAAACATTTTTATAACAAATTACTCTATAAAAGCTAAGGATCAACCAGCAGAGGGGATAAAGTTCAGTTCAAATTAGGGAAAAAATGTTAGTCTGGGTCGTGTTATATAATATATGTCAACCAAAGGTCCAAGTCTCTCTCATCACCCTTAGTGTCACAGAACATAATATCTTTTAAGAGGATGTTCGACCAAAAGTCTAACCTAAACCATCAGAAGCTGGGTTTAAAGCAGACACAGATGTCTTTGTGCAGTGAAAAGGTTGGTGCAAAGTCCAGCTTGCTCTCAAGAACAGTGTTATAATTCATGGTTCTTCCTGCCACTACAATATGCTGCCCACGAATGCATCAGTACCCAGGACACACACAGACATACACCCATTCCATTACTCTATAATATACACACACATACATACAGGTCATACAAAAAGTCACCCATGTGCAAGCCAGCTTGTGGAACAACTGCACGGCCATCCTGGCACCAATCCAGCCTCTAAGTGGTCAGGCTGGTTTGTGTCATGTAATGCTGACCTACTTAACATGACAATGTTGTGTTAAAGAGGATTTTTTTTTCTTTTGCATACAGAAATAAAGGTGTGCGAGAAAAGGAAGAAGGAAAAAGATCTGCAGAAGTATGTTTGATCTTCATAGACAGAACTAGGATGTGGTTTTAGTGTAAGGCTTTGCTGTTTATCATTAACTAAACAACTATTTGCAATGAGTTGTATTAATCTGAACAGACATTCTTTCTATAGCCATCGCCCTATTCGTGTACATTTACACCCAGGAACGTCTTTCGAAAATAAAGATTTCCAAATATGGTTACATTTATTACAACTTCTCCGACTTGACTGCGGTTACAGATGTGTGGATGAGACTGAAACGTGCTGTTATGTGTTAAAACACGAGGCACGGCCGTATGGTATTTGACCCCGGTTGAGCTGGTATTTGACCTCTCGACCCTAGGACACTGGGCTTTCCATGAGGGGAAAAAAAAAAAGACTACAGAAAGACCTAATAAAGCACTTCTTAAAGGTTAAGCGTTGTAAATACACAGGCGGTTTAATCTCCACGCTGGTATTTGAATAACGAAGTCTGTCTTGCTTGTTAAAATATTTACAGAAAAGTCTATAAAAGCACACGCCATGTACGTTTTACAGATGTGCTAAGAGCTTGTGGACGTTAAACAGCTCCAAACGGGGCTACGACTCGAGAGCAGACATACAGCAGCAGATGTTTCGGGTCGACCGTGCACCATGGTACCGTTTAGGACGTGGCCGATACAGAATATCAGAATTTAGGTTCTACTGATTTATGACACATAAAAAAACATAAAATAAATAAATAATTAAAAATAGTTGATGATATCGTTTTAAATGTTGAATACTTTGGATAATAACCAAGTCACTTACTGAAACCCGATTATGATCTGAGTGTTTAGAATGCAGTTCTCCTAATGGCTTGCATCTTAATAAAGTTAAATATGTATCTTCAGTTTTAACGACACTTTAATCAGAGCCAAATTCTCTAAAGTTGTCTTAAACTGGCAGTACGAGTTCTGCTCTGAAAGATCTCTCAAGCAGTTAAGATAATCTCCCAGTCAGGGCCATGCCTGGTTCTGCCTTGTGATTGAGATCACAATTCCACTAAAAGGTGCCACTCATTGCGGTCTTTGGGCTTTCCAAATACTTGACGTGATACAATTAGAGCAAATGTTTCTAAATGCTTTCGTACCTTATTACTCCGAACTGCGAAGCTATTATGCGTAATGCAATTACGTGTAAGTGTTTTAATGTTACATCAGACAAGCATTAGTGTTACTCTTATTCCGAATCACGTACGCCTCGCCGCCTAACAAGGCAACATTCTTTCTGCCTTGGGTCGGCCTGTTTGCAGAAACAGTGGCAGAGAAAAGTAAACACCCTCAGGCACGGGGAGAGCGAGCCTTAAAGGTTGTAAAGGCACGTGCTGTGATGTGCAGGAGATATTTGCAAACAAAAGACGTCCTAATTGAGCAAGAGAAGGAATTTGCGACTTGTCCTTGCTGGCAGACTTGGGTGGCTGATTGCTAAGAAGCATGTTTGAGCAGGAAATTCTCCTTCGTGTAGCTTTTACACAAAGTAAAGGAAGTATTTTAATATATGTTGGTTTATTGATCTTTACACAATATACAGATAGTATGGGGCTATTATTTATTCTGTCTAGTAATTGTATTCTATACTGTATATACTAGGTAATAGGTGAAGGGGCAGTGGTGGTCAGGCGGTTGAGGATCTAGTTTGCTGATCTGAGGGTCAGGAGTTTGAGCCATACCACCTCCAGCTGTTTTCTTGGGGAAGGCCCTTAACCCTACAACCCAACTACTGCATACAGTGAGGGTCCCAAGCCCGGGTAGAAAGTGGGACATCCGGCCTACAACATGCCAGATCTTGTGGATCAAATGATCCAATGTGCTGATCTCTAGGATAAGAACAACAAAGTCAAATGTTGGGCAAACTTGAGCTATAAGTTGCAGAGACACAATGTATGAGGCCCATTTGGTGAAGCTCGGCAGTGTTGGGCATCCATTGAGGTTCCATCTTGGCATTCCTCTTCCCTTCTAAGGCTTTGTGTGTGTGTGTGTGAATCCTATCCAAATGCAAAAGGCCAGCAGTTAAAATGGATTAAGTGGACGCTAATCCACTTTGAATTGAGGCTCAGGGTGATGGTATGCTTCTAACGTCATCGCAAGGAAAAACCCAAACTACAAGATGAATTCAAAGTTTATGCTCTGGCAGCCCAAGATCAAGCATGCACTGTATTTACTCGCCAACCCCTCACAGTTTTTCACCCTCTTGGCCTCTTTTCTGTATCTCTCAAGCTGTAACCTGGAATCCGGGGTATTTGCTCACTGTGATGCCAGAAAACTGACAAAAAATGAAGTATTTTGTTTACACAAGCACCAAGCTTACGTGAATATAATCCACCGATCAAAGACAATGCCAAACCTCCTGATGAACTCCAAAGCTTAAGTGGAACACCTGAAGGCATGGTCGGAATGCCGCAGAGTTCAGGCATTTACACAGGAATGATGAATGAATCACGCATTCATTCATCTTCATTAACTTATTCTTGCTTATGGGGCTTATCCTGGTCTCGAAGTGTGAATACACCTTGGATGGGATGTCCGTTATGGGACACCAAGCTCACACCTCACACTCTCACAGAGACCGTCTGTGGGCGAGACCCGTAACCCTATACCCCCATACAACCAAGTGGGACATCCAGCATAAATCCTGTGCCAGACCTCGTGGACCAAATGATCCAATATGGCAGTCTCTAGGATAAGAATGACAAAGCATTAGTTCAGGTCATAACCCCACCACCAGGGTTAAGTCTTGCACAGTTCAGTACTACTGCTTTCGACTCATAAGGAAGCAGTAGGATACACTAACATGGGCTGTCTGAGAATTTCTGCCCAGCATTGTTCTTCAGCGGATAGTCATCCATCCATCCATCCATTATTTATCTTATAGGATCATGGGGACCCTGGAACCTATCTAAGGTCACGAAGCAGGGAACACCCAGGATGGGGCGCCAACCTGGCACAGAGCACAAGCACACACTCTTCCGCAATCCTACATTACAGAAGATTTGGAAAAGAAATCCTGATCAGTCACATACGTACTGCCTTGCTAACAGACAGAACCAGAGAACCTGAAGGACCTGAATATTTCCACTAAGCAGACAAGAGGTTACTGTAGGTTCTCCTTCCTTCACTGCTCCCGCACCCGTGGTTTGGTCCTTCCTGTCCTGTTATTGGTTTGTTACCTGACTGTGTTCACCTGTTGTCCTCGAATTCAATTCGATCATATCTTTCATTCTTAATTGCTACATATCATGCATCCAAATGTCCTTAAGTTTTGACCCACACACACTTCTGATTAGAAATTATCCCTATCTAACTTTAGCTGAGGAGGCATGTTGGCTTAGTGGTCAGCACTGTCGCCTTGCACCTTCAGATCCTGGGTTCGGGTCATACGTTGGGTCTGTATGGATGGACTTTGCATGCAGTGCTTGATGGGTTCCCTCTTTGTTCTCCGGTTTCACCCCACAGTCCAAAAGACATGCAGATTAGACTAACTGGCGCTTCCAAATTGCCCATAAATGGTCCTCTGCAGAAGGAAATGGCAACCCATCCTTGCCAAGAAAATCTCATGGATAGCATCTAGGAAGGCCTGGCCTGCTATGATCCATGAGGTTATTAAGAGTTGGACATGAGTAAACTAAAAATGCAAACTTTAGCTGCTCAGGTTATGACTGCCGATCACTGCATGCTACAGTGCTGCAATGCACACAACAAGGCTCTTTTTTTTTTTTTTTTTTAGGTAATCAGCACGTCTCATAGGACTGACTTAGTGAGACATTTATCCAGTTATCTGCGCTTTTTCATTTCGATATGTGTTTGTGATGTCGTGTCAAACACTATTAACATTATCTGTCTCTCTCTTTTTCTTTCCTATGCAAATATAACACACTTTATCACTAAAACACACTTTTCCCAGATCTTCAATGAATCCTGAGTGCATCGTGACCATAACTGCACCAATACGCTCAGATCTTTTTAAAGTGATGCCTAGTTATAATCTATCATGTAAATATTTTAGAACAGTACGTAAGCAGATACGTGATATTTATTTTCTCGCAAAATGATGACATATTAAATCACCATATCAACAATTCGACACTATTTTTATCCATAGCCATGCAACTCACTGTGTGAGTGGTTACTATAGAAACGATAACAGAACAAGCATGCTTGCAGCTTGAACTGTTTTCAGGACCGCTGTTAAGAATAAAAATGGAGCCCTTCTGGTCAGTCGGAATCAAGTGTTTAGCAAAAGCTGACGCAGCTGAAGGTTGTGCAATTGCTGTTTTATATATATATATAACATCTTGTGTAAAAGGCAGAACATGACCTTACGGAGTGTAACTAGAAACGGAATTATGAAATTGTTTTGAGTACAGAGAAGACGTTTGGGATGCAGCATTTGTTCGGCATGTAACACCGGCTTTCAAAATGTTCCAAAATGACACGGAGGGGGGTGAAAGCATACGTAATGTTCCTTCTCCTCCTTACTTGCACGGTCTCCCATTTGTTTTTTCACTCCCATGAGCGGCATTCGAGAAGAATGTCTCAGTGTTGCTCACATAAAGTTGCTGTAATTCTGGAGCCTCACCTCCATCACGTTGCTGCTGTCGGGCCCTTGAGCAAGGCCCTTAACCCTGTCGGCTCTAGGAGCGCGGACCCTGAGCTTGCACCTCAGCCTCCTTGCAATCCCGGGATATGCAAAGAATACAGAATTACACTGTGCAGTAATGTACACATGACGAACAAAGCTAAACTTGACATGAAAAACATCCATTATAACCATCCAAAACTTGTGTACAAGTCAGTATTTGCGCATTATACAAAACGATGGAAAGAACCCAACAGAGCCCTTTTTAATTCTAGGAGTGTAGCGTTAATAAGCTTTAAAAATACACAGTTGACACGCTTCACAAAAACCACTTTCTGACAATTGCTTATGTGCTCCGACTTGATTCGAAACACCCGCAATAATGCCAAATTATCAAAACAATCCAAAACAATGTTGTCAAGGACTTTGTTGACTCCAGCTTTCCAAGTGCATACCAATACGTTCTGCATCTTTTCAATAGCAGCCCTGACAGCCCTGTTGTGTAACCAAAGCGTCTTATATTAAGCTAGAGTAAAAAAAAAAATTAAAAAAAGGAGAGAGGAAAAAAGAAAAAAAGGAAAACTAAGATGCACTGCGATTACAATTACACCCTTTCTTTCATGAGGCATTGGAAGGACCTTTGATGTCTTATCTCATGTTGGAGGCCTGGCTATTGTGGTTTATCTCCTTTGTGGTTGATGTTGGAGTGTCACGGGCCAGACCAGGTGGCAAAGATAATGCTTCTCAAAGCAGGAAGAAAAATAATTTTAAAAAAAGGTCAGGAAAGAATGTTCTTATCTTTAGCAAACTCCCTAAAAGGTAGCACACATCAAGATACTGTACACACCAGTGTTTCCACGTTTCCAAAATTTGTGGTTCAATACAATAGCAAAAAGTTTTTAATACCTTCTCTCTGAGCCAGAGATTCCATTAGTCAATATTTACTTTAAAAAAATTCCTAACTATGCATATAATACCTGCAATAAATTGTAAACTTACAGTATATAACTGCTGCAATTCGGAATTTTATGCCGTCACTCTAATGAATTTGAGAGACACAGCAACTAGAAAACATTGTAATGAGGCTGATCAGATACACCATAATCTAGGCCTGACAAAATAAAGTACATCTGGTATCCACACTGTATTAAGGTTATGCACTTTGTAGACGCTCCCTTACTGACTGCATTAATATAAAACATGTTCGTGATCGCATTCAGCGGATTTTAACAGTAGAAAATGAAAACGTACAGTATATTCGGGTGTACTTGCTGTGTTTAGGATCTTAACTTTTTTTTTTTTTTGGCCTCCTTTATATTCAGTACAATTACTTCCGTACTGTATTTCACTATTTTCAGGTCACCTTTTTACTGTCTCTGTCTCGTCTGATGCTGACGACTCGGTGCTCACTTCATCACCCACATTGTCACTGCTGTCAGAAAATGCTGATACAGTACTGTTTCCAAAACTCGTAGCACCAGTATACCATGTGACACTAGTACACACAGGCCTGTATTCAAGCACGTCCATGTTCAAACGTACATCGTTTACACGTAACGCACGTACAAACGAAGCTTTCTACAAAATCAGCAGAATGACACTTAAGCAATTTTCGTCTAAATATGAGAACTCGTAAACAAGTCAAGCAGAACAAACGAAATCAAATCTACTGTATAAGCATGCACGGATATGGATTGTGGACTGACTATTTGATAACTAATGCTTTGTTGACTCAACTTGACTCACTGAATGCTTTATCAGAAATATTATTTACTTTGCAGACTTTTTAAAAACTCTGCGAGACTTGGGAAAGCACTCACATCTGTCTCATGCCGAAGTGACATTATTATAACGAGAGGTGTTCAAGTCAAACCGGGACTTTTGATTGTAGAGAATATAATCCCCTGCTATACCAATGCACTTGTACAGTACCAGCGTTTCACTAGTGCTTGGATACCCTCAAGGTAGAAGGTTTTCTAAGTATGCCGGAATTGCATGATCCGATTGCCTGCTTCGCGTTTGCTTCAACCTCGGCCAGGACGTACAGCCTTGTTTGAAATGTTTGCATCAGTCAAATGTTTTACTGCATCCAAGAGCCTCCTCACTGTACTGTGATTAAAGTCTTTTCTAAACATCGAGCTGTTTTACATCTTCATTCTTGAGAAAAGTCCCGGTTTGACTCGAATGGCCCTCGTACCATTTAATATGATGCTCAATATGATTAATAGTTTAACATATTTAAAATCAAGTCTTACAATTTGCTTTAAAATCCATGAAAAACTGTCTATCACAATTTCGACTGGTCAAACATTTATACACAAAGTATACAAAACATTAGTTTGATCAGGTCAACAAAAAACCTCTATCTATTCAAAGGAGCCACAGGGAGAAACGAGTGCTCAGGTCTATAAGGGTCTATAAAGTTTAAATGTGATTTTCAACTGAAGCATCATTCCTGCTTCTGTTTAATGCCTGTATGGCGTAAATGCAGTTTCTCAAGTCTTTCATGCAAAAGGTATAAAAAGCATTTGATGAATCAGCTCTACATTTGGCTCCACCAAAAGATTAACAAAAACAACATAAGGCGGCTACTGGAAACGATAATGACGAGGTAGCCAAGTCAAGGTTCAGACAGAAGCTTTGAGATTTTTAAGTTCTGATGAATCTGTCGTTGCTTAAATTTTTTTTTTTACTCATACAGTATCAATGAACCTTGTATTGCTTCAAGTGTTAGGATCAACAGCAATACCCAATGGGAGACGTATTTCAAGACGCCACATGGTCATAACAGCCCTGCAGACTAGCCTGAATAGATTACAATTACACACTTGATTTACCTCATGCTGTGACAGCTGAGGCTCAACTCAAGAGTGTGCAAAACTCTCACTGGGTTTGTCGTAGAGAAGGAACCAAGTGTTGGGCATCAAATGTAATTACTTGTTCTTCTAGCTGGTTTCTCTTTCCTTATCAGTTTGGACACAGGTTCTCCAGAATAGGGCGCCTCCAGGGTCCGGGTTCGATTCCCGTCTCTGTGTGCATGGAGTTTGCATGTTCTCCCAGTGCTTGGTGGGTTTCCTCCGGTTTCCTCCCACAGTCCATAGACATGTAGCTTAGGTTAATTGGCATTCCCAAATTGCACATAGTGTGTGTGTGTGTGTGTGTGTGTGTGTGTGTGTGTGTGCGCCCTGCGATGGATGTCACCCTGTCCAGTGTGTATCCCGCCCCGTGCCCTAAGCTTCCTGGGATATGCTCCAGGCTCACCGCGACCCTGAATACAGGATAAAGCAGTATAGACAATGAACGAGTGAGTGAGTTCTCTAGAATGATGAAGATTTTGACCAAATCATACAGAACAAGCTAAACTCACCACCGACAAACATGCCTCCTCCCCAACATGTTGTTACTAATGTGTATGCCAGAAATGGCCACAAATTATACTTCAAAATTTGAAGGAAGGCATTTGACCTTGCTGTGACCTTGATCCTTTTTTAATCAGTTCCCAAATCTAGTCAGTCGTAACAATGGTAACAATGCTATTTCCATAACCATTACCAACCACTTTTTCTTGAGATACCATGCCAGTGAAAATCTTAGATATTTCCTGGATGCATAGACGGACCACTCGGCAAATATCTTAGCCGTGCACGGATGTGAGTTCCTGAAGCTAAATGTATAAGTAGAAGCGGTTGTATGACGAAATGGAAGAAGTTTTCACACATTTGACCGTGCTGTGAATTTGAACCTGTAACAACACTATGCTGATTACCACGATGACTCGATTTGAACCCTACACACGTTTTAAAAATTCAATTCATTCTTGCAGCATGGACATGGAGCGCTGCCGCTAGGAATCGTGATTACTGAAAAACTCGGACAGATAGAACGCTGTCCATCACGGAGTTAGTGGAGACATAAATAATGTTCGGTTCTCTCTCATTCAACAGCTATGAAGACATGATGTCAGACTTGTTTTATTTAAACCAGCGTTTGAAGCAATGCTAGCTTCGCTATGTAACTAGCAATGCTATGTTGTTTACAGTATTATCCATTTCTTCAGATTTTGCTTCCATAAAACCAGAGTTTCTCGTATGTTTTTTATTTATTTATTTATTTATTTATCATAGTCTTGAGGAATAGTTCGTGAGGCTTACTGGACCAGTGAGAAACAGGCGCAGATGATGACAGATGAACTTCTGATGCTGACTGGTTAAAACAATTGCGCCGCTCTAATGAAGGCCTAATGAGACTCCGCACCAAGAAAACAGGCTGATCAGATACACCATAATCTAGGTACATAAGGCTGCATTATGTTCGATATCTTGCGATGCAGACGCCTTTGATCTTTGTAGACACACTCGCCCAGGTTATGCACTTTTTAGACGCTCCCTTACTGACTTACTGACTTAATATGAAGCATGCTCGTGATCGAACAGACGAGAGGGGAAACGAAGTTGCCGCTGAGGCTGTTACTTAAACAACCAATTTTTAAATGATGGCACTTTGCAGCCAGTTGCAGTAAAATGTTTGTTTCCATTAATTTAATTTAGTTAACTGGATTTAATATGAAGAAATAAGGGATGGATAAAGACTTTTGCACATTCCTGATCCTTTCCTCTCTGGGTAACCATGCCGTTACCAACATAAAACGAATTTTATCGCTGTGGATGGCTTTACAGGGTAAAAAGGAATAATAAAAAGTTGTCCTTACAGCATTGCTCGGACTGAGTTATAATGTTAGATCTCTAGATTTTTTTTTACATACACATATACTGTGTATATTTGAATGTGTGCATGTATAAGACTGATAGAAGAAGAAAAAAAATCAACTGTATAAACTAATGACTGAAACTGAAAGGAGCGAGACTAGCAACAAGCACACCCGATCATTATTGCTCATAAATCCCCAAACAATCCTTTTTTAGTCACGCATTTGGGTGATTTATCATCCATCTGGAGAGGGGGAAAAAACAGAACAAAACAAAACAAAATGAACTTTACACACTCTACAAGAGTTTAAAAAGACCACACTGACTAAACTGTTGCTCTTAACCTGCTTAATGTAATAACCCTCACGCTGTCAGTAATAATATTTGTGAAATACGGCTACATCGGCTTCGCAAAGTAATGCTGAGCTCAGATATAACTCTGACGCTGCCTCGGGAGCTGCAAACTAAACCGAACGAGCAAATAGTCCAGGGTTTCAACACTGCTTAGAAGTGTCGAGGTTCACGGGGGAGTTCCAGCTGAACTTTTAATAATGTGGTATGTGTAAAAAAAAAATACTTGGGGGACATTGAATCTTGTTATCAAGCCTAATGGAATATAGACAAGTATTATGCAAGTGTTAAGTCAACGTCGAAAGAAAAAGTGCGTCCGTATACAAGAGCCAGCACAAATGCAATAACATTCTATTTTCTAAAATTAATCTAACTATATATATAGTCCCAGTTGGACTTGAACAGGCCTTGTGTGTGTGTGTGTGTGTGTGTGTGTGTGTGTGTGTGTATGTGTGTATATATATATACACAAACTGTGACTTTTGACAACGGCCTCCCAGGAACTCCTTAAATGGCCCAAACATGTGTAAATTGATTGGACCAAGGTCAGGACTATACAAGGGATGTAGTAAAAACTCCCAGCTGAGTTGCTGTAACGTCTTTATGAATGCTGGAAGTCTTCTGTAAATGTCAATCGGTTTTACATCTCTATTAGAGAGAAATTTCAATCACAAATCCTGGTCTGACTTGAACGCAACTTGAGCATCACTGTTAAATGTCCTTTTTAAAAAACAAATGTGCGACATCCAACAATCAAAACAAGATTTAATCACACTTCCTAAAGATATCTGTGAAAATCTCATTTCCAGGCCGCCAAAAAAAAAGAAAGCGAAAAAATATCCAGAATTTTTTTTTTCTAAGAGTATCCTATGTGTAGAGAAATCTGAGCTCCTGTGTAATTGTACAGAATTGTACAGCTTGGGCGGCTCCCTGGCATAATGATTCGATTCCTACCTTGGGCTGTGTGTGCATCTGTGTGTGGAGTTTGCATGTTCTCTAACTTGCATTTACAAATTGCCCGTAGTGTGCGAGTGAGAGTTTGCCACTCATGCAAGATTCTATACCAGTTAAATTTGTTCAGTGAGGGCTTCAGAAGGATCTCTGACTGTTAGGTGTATCACAAGGTGGCAGCACTGAGACAGAAAGGACACACCCATGTGAAAGCATGGCATGGGGGTCAATCTTAAGGTCTGCTTGTTTAATCATAGAAAGGTGAATCAAGAGTATACGATACGTTGCCATAATTATTATTGTCAGTAAGAAGTAACAAAAAACAATAACGAAAATATAAAATTTTTTTAAAAACAAATCATGTATACTTGGTCAATAGCGTGTCTTTAAATGGATTGTGTGTACTTCTCCAGATGTGCACAACAGACATCCAGTAACACTTTCCTAAGCAGGTTACACAGCAGCTGACACAGGATTCCTTTGGGTTCAGTGAACATCTATAGTCCTCACTGACCATAAAACAAACATGCAGACATTCTGTATACAGCACATGATGGTGTGAATTACTTACTGGTTTAAATTCTCACTTAACATCATTGAGAACCTTAACACTACCCTTCTGTTAGTTCTGTCTCTCCGGCTATACAGTGTGCTGTAAGTATTTCCTCTACAGGTGATATCAAATTACCATATCCTGTAAACGTTAGACATCTTACACTTAGCAATGTGGACCAACAGCAAAGGCGTGTCTCACGGTGGTAGTCAGATAGTATTTAAAAAGAAAAACAAAGCTACTGTACATAAATCGCGCATACCAGCACCACACCTACTGTATGAACATACCACTACCTTATCAGGGTCAGTATTAGCTTTCTCTAGAATCTGTATCGTCAAGCTGATGGAACAAACATAGGACTCTGTGTTGAGACACATTTCTCAAAAACAGACAGATCTGGCGAAACTAGGGGGCGGGGGGGTGTGCACTGATAGAATCTGAATGATTTTATTCACCTCAAGCAGTGGGATTTTTGCAACACGAGCATCACAAGAACCAAAGAATCTTGACATCCAAACACTTAGGTGGGTTTTAAGTAGCTAACTAAAGTTGACTAAATATAAGGCTGTACCAAAATTCTCAATACGTAGATGAACGATCTACCAGTTAAAAAGTTTGGAATCTCATGGTCTTTCCTGATTTTTGTATACAACAATGCTGAAGGCGTCTGAACCCTATGCATTAATCCCCTTCGAACAGCTGATATTGAGATGTGTCTGCGATTTATGCTCTGGAAAACCTTCATAACAGCTCTAATCTAAGGTGATTTCTGAGGCTGGTAACTCTAAATGAACTTCCCCTCTTCAACAGAGGTAAGTTTTGGTCTTGTTTTCCTCCGAAGATCTTCATGAGAGCCAGTTTCATCATGGTGCTTGATGGATTTTGCAAAAGCACTTGACGATACTGTTCTTGCAAGAACTACTCCAGACCAGCTGACCTTCGTGTCCTAAAATAACAACTGACTGTTGTTTTTGAGGTTGTTAAAAATGACCTAATGCCATATGTCTTCTTTCATAGTTTTGAAATCTGCAGTATTGTTCCAGAATGTAGAAAACAAATCAGCAGCCAAACCTTTTAACTGGTAGTGTACGTTACACCAGAAGAGTTCATTGTGAGTGTTTTCCAACCATCCATCCATCTAGGAAGCTCTGTAGTCCAAACTAGGGACCATGGAGGCCAATGGTAATTGCCATTGTTTTTATTCTCATCTCACAAGCGCGGTAGGTGGACGTTCACACACTACGGGATCGCCAATTAGCCTAATCTGCATGTCTTTGGAATGTGGGAGGAAACCGGAGTACCCGGAGGAAACCCACCAGACACGAGGAGGAGAACATGCAAAGTCCATGCACACAGACCCCGAGGCGGGAAGCGAACCCGGATCCTGGAGGTGCGAGACAACTACTACCCAGTGTTTTTCCATTTACAGCATGTATAGTCATTTAGAGGATGTTTCGTATAAAAAACACACAGATTTTACTAAATAATAATAATGTTAGTTCCCCCAGTGAATGAAGACTTTTAGGATTTCCTGCAGTACACAATGATGTCACGTAATGTAACTTAATTTTTAAACTTCTGTATCTTTTTTTTACATTTTTAAACTTTTCTGTATCAAAGTTTAACATATTCACTCATCATCTATACAGTTTACAGTATGAGGTGGGGTATGCCCTGGATGGGCTGCTAATCCATCATAGGACACACACACACATGCTTATCCACACACACTGTGCAATTTTGGAGAATGCCAGTTCTCCCAATTTGCAGGTTTTTGGAATGTGGGAGAGGAAACGGGAGTACATGGAGGAAACCCACCAAGGACGCTGAACACAAGGCGTGAATTGAACCTGGACCCTGGAGGTGCGAGACAACGGTGCTAAACCACTACGCCACCATGCTTACCATTTTAAAGTTTTAATGAGTATATATAAAATACTAGATTTCCTTGTGTGGGCACAAAATGATGTCACAATGTGATATTAAGTGCAGCTTAAACTTCCCTTTTTTTTAGCAAACGCAGATAAAGTGATTTAACTTATTTTTTGTTCATTTTTAAATAAGTTCCACACTTTTTAAACTATTTCCCTTGTGTAAATCCTCTCCACAGGCTATATAACTTCACCCTACAGTGCTGTACAGTGAGTGAGGAGTGACTGTAGCTCTGGTGCAGCACCACAGCTCCCCTCTCACTGCCACTTTGCTCATAAAGTAGATGTCTGTTTATTTCTAGAAATAGAACGTTGTGAAAGTATCCAGTGATGTATTTGTTCTTATTTACGTATGTGAAAAAAAAGAACCAGAAGAGAGAGAAACTCGGAACAGAAGCGCTTTTGTTTAAGGCTGTACAGCTGTGTTTAACTGAACGGGAACGAAGCGCGCGAGAGAGAGAGAGCGCGCGCGCGAGAGAGAGAGAGTATACTCACGAGATACGAGATGCGCCTGTCGACGAAAACCGAGTCCCCCATGTCTACAAATCCACATAGAAGACGGGGAAAAAATAGAAAAAGAAAAAAAAAAAACAAATATAGATGTATATATATCTAGCAGTCAATCAGTTGGATGACACTCGGGTTGGTTGAGATTTCGCGCATCAGTGAGGAGTAAACGCGCTCAGGTGCGGCAGAAAGCCTGGAGACGCGCGCGCGTGCGTCAGGGAACCGACAGCGAGCAGAACCGAGGCTGCAGCCGCTCATCCATGGTAACGGTCAGACCGCAAAATAACAATAATAATAATAAAAAAAAAAACAATAATAAAAAAGTATAATAATAACTAAATAATAATAATAATAAAAGGAAGAAGAAGGAGAGATCTCCCTGTTTATTCGGACTTGTCTTGAGTCGTGCTCTGCACTCCGGCGATGCTGAGCTGAAGTTACTCAGAGCAGAGGAAGCACTTAAAGGCGGAGCTCATCACGCATACGCACGCGCGCGCGCGCACACACACACACACACACACACACATACAAACGCGCGCGCACACTCATTCAGCCAACCTGCTGACGAGTTTATTTCGTTTCATGCACAAAAAAACATCCCTCGTTGTGATCTCTCAAGCTTCATAAGAGTCTGGTGGTTTCATATGATTTCCTACCAAGGCAAAAAAAAAAAAAAAAA
>QMIH01003311.1:21732-31739 GCA_003987875.1 Clarias batrachus
TCTGCAGGTGCGCGAAGGGTTATTATGAGCTAAAATGCCCCCTGCCTCCATATTAAACTCTATCAAATATTATAGTAGAACATAAATTCATAGGTTTTTGAATTACAAATTACACCAAACTGATTTGATTATAAAATAAGCAATATATAAAAAAAAACATGTATATAATTGTGTACTGTATATATATTTTATATTGCTTATTTTATAATAAAAACCTGTTTCATGTAATTTGTCATCATTAATATTTATTTCGTGTAAACATTTTTGTATTACATGACAAACCCCTGCAAAATCAAACTGCCAGAAAATAAACAATGGTCTTGACGGCTGTCACGTGCCTAGGGTTCACTCACTCACTCACTCACTCCCTCATCGTCTATACCACTTTATCCTGTTTTCAGGGTCGCAGGGGGCCTGCAGCCTATCCCAGGAGACTTAAGGTGGAGTACACACCTGGACAGGGTGCCAATCTATCGCAGGGCATACACATATACACACACTCACACACTACATGCACACAGAGATGGGAATCAAACCTGGCCCCTGGAGGTGCAAGGTGACAGTGCTAACCACTACACCACAGTGCCGCCTCTTAGGGTTCATTATAAAGGTAAAATCATGTTTGATACTAATAAACCTATGAATTTATGTCCTAATATAATATTTGATAGAGATTATGTAGGGGGGTGGGGGGAATCCGTGGCAGGGGGGCATTTTAGCGCAGAACACCTTGGGGTTGGGGGTTTGAATCTGTTGCGACTCCGATCCGTCTCTGTGCATTTCCTCCAGATTTCCTTTCGCAGCACCTGACGGACGCCATCATCCAGAGCGACCTACTCTGCACGTTTCATCTCATGATTGGGTCTTGTTTAAACGTGCAGTGTGTTAGGGTTCTGGGCCCAACAGGGACACCTTGGTGGCGCAGAGGGTTTTGAACACGGGACCTACAGTACAGTAGCACAATGCCTTAACCACTGAGGTGGTTCTTTAATTAAATTCACTCTTAATTAATAAGCGACCTTGCATAAATCACCCCATGAGTCTTCTTCCCTCCACACTCTCCGTCCAAAGACATGCACAGGGGAGGTGGTGGCTGCTCATGCTGTTGCCTGGCACCTCCAGGGTCATGGGTTTGAATCTCAACTCTTGTCTGTGTGCAACTTCCTGCCCATATTGGGTTTAGTTTCCACAGATGAGAACTCACCCCACACTCTCCCACCAAAGACATGCATATAGTAGGTTAGGTGGTGGCTCAGTGTGTTAGGGTTCTGGTTTGAATCTCAACTCCGGTCTGTCTGCATCTTCTCCCCCACACATGCCTTTCTTTCAGGCAGGAACTTCCTTCACACTTTCCCACCAAAGACATGCATTGTAGGCTGATTGGCATTTCTTGATTACCCAGTAGCATAACTTTATGTGTGAAAACCTGACTCATGCTGTTGCCTGGCACCTCCATAGTTAAGGGTTTGAATCTCAACTCCGGTCCATGGCGTTTGCACACCCCTCCATGCATGCATGCCTGGGTTTCCTTTCCTTTAGGCGGGAACTTCCTCCACACGCTCCCTCCAAAGACATGCATTGTAGGCTGACTGGCATTTCTTGATTACCCAGAGAGCATGACTTCAGCACCCCCATCCAGTGTCTTTTGCCCCGAGTTCACTGGGATAACCTCCAGGCGCTCCCTGCGACCCTACGCAGGATAAGCAGAATGGGAAAATAATGCATGTATGACTGTAGGCCGTGTGTGTGTGTGTGTGTGTGTGTGTGTGTGTGTGTGTGTGCTCTCCTTAAAATAAACTGCCAGTGTTGTACTAAGTGAGAAATAACGCTTGAACTAAATCACGCTTGTGTGACCGTTAGCAGTCAAATGGCATTGTGGGAAAATAGAGATAACTCAAAGACCAGAGAAAATAAATCAAAGACCAATAAAGAGGACACTTTTTGCATAAAGATGAATATGCAAGTCTTGCATGGTGGACTTTTTAAACTGACGTGCACATTGTTAAGAAATGCTATTTGTCCAGCCCACGTCAGTGCTCACACTAGTCCACAGAGTGTTTTTCTTTTTTTCATAGAGCTTTTAATAGAACACAAGGTAGGGGGTGAGGGAGAAAGTGAAGTGTACGTGCATGTGTGTGTGTGTGTGTGTGTGTAAGAGAGTAAAAGGGGGGAGGGGTGGGGGGAGAGAGGAAATGTACTAATTTCACTCTAACTTCCGTGACTCAACAACTGCAGAAACATTCTCTCGAAAGACGAAAACACCTCATCGTGTGCTGGGGATATTTATATTAGAGAAAGAAAATCCAGTTCGGACAAAACCTGAGATTTTTATGAAAACACCACTATTTTTCTCCAACATTCAGACTCGGTGACCTCAAAAAAAATCCACAAAAGTCTGATTAAATTTAATGAATGAATTGTTGATATAAGAGTGGAAAATACGGCTGCACGGTTTGCTCCCAAAAAGAAAAAAAAGAAACATCACAGTGATTATGACACATATTATGATTTCAACTGCAATATTTAACTATAAAATGTATCATTTTATATTTAAATAGTATTTTTCTGGGCGGCACGGTGGTGTAGTGACGTTGCCTTGCACTTCCAGGGTCCGGGTTCGATTCCCGTCTCTGTGTGCATGGAGTTTGCATGTTCGCCCCGTGCTTGGTGGGTTTCCTCCCACAGGCCAAAGACTTGCTGATTTAGGTTAATTGGCGTTCCCAAATTGGGCGTAGTGTGTGGATGAGTGTGTGTCCTTGGATGGATTGGCACCCTGTTAAGCGTGTACCCCACCTTGTGCCCTAAGTCTCCTGGGATAGGCTCCGCCCCCCCGCGACCATGAATACAGGATTAAGCGGTATAGATGATGAGTGAGAGTGTATTTATCTAGGCTCACAGCAAATTACTGAAATTAAAAAAGCTTATTAAAAATGTCAACGTTTTACGATTTAATATTTGAACTGGTCAGTCTTGTCATTTAGATTTTTATGCTATTAATTAATTGTGCAGTGTTTGTGTAAAATCAAAAGTAGTGTTTCATTATTATTCCTTCCCCTCCATTTTCAACTAACTCATTCAAAGCAGGTAACGCCACTCTTGGTTGTATTTTATGAAATTAGGGAATATATGAATTCTTATGGATTAAGTTGGGTTTCCCCTGGGTACTCTGGTTTCCTCTCACAATCCAAAAAAATGCAGATTAGACTAACTGGCATTCCCAAAGAACCTGTGGTGTGTGAATGAGTGTGTGTGTGCCCCGCAATGGATTGCCCCCCCCACCCCCCCGTGCCCATGTATACAGAATAAAGCGATATGCTTCAGTTTTTTTGTTTTTTTTTAACAATTCACTCTAAAATAAAAATATTTTATTTTCTGTGGTTTCCTCGTGGCGTTCTTGTCGTACTATTAAGACATCATTTTGGATGTGTAATTACGCTGGCATCCGCAGTCGCCCAGTGAGTGGCTCACTGTTGAAGACGCACTCTTCTGAAGCGCTCCTCTGTTTGTGCAACTCGGCTGGAGGGTTTAGCAATCTGGACAGCGTTACCGGCGGACACAGGGCTTCTAATAAAACCGTCCTTGGAGTTCACGGAGTTTCCAGATTCATATGTGTACGAGTTAATACAAAACATTCGCTTCGCTTTAGTCAGGTTTATGTTCTTACAAATCCGGGCCAGGTTAATGTAAAACAATACTGAGAGTAATTTCATTACGTAATATACAGCATTCATGAAAAATTGAGACGTCTTTGAAATATATATAGAAATAAATATTCATCAGTTATAGTAGGCCTGCGCAAACCTTGACCACAAAGGCGTTACGAGATGTTTCCCAATCCTCCTGTCACTGATGATAAAAACAAAACATTGTGGTTTACAACTGGGGCAGATACCAGGGCGTTACCCATGCACACAAAGTTCCAATTGCAAGACCACGTGCAAGATGATGCTCCCAACAATTAACCTCCATTATAATTATTATAAGACCAAGTTAAAAATCAGCTTCTGAGCATGCACCATCTTCTATTCCTCTGTTGTGCGAATTCAGATTTCACTCGCGTCTAAGGCAGGGATTTGGTTAGTCGAGGCCGGTGCTACAGGAGTGTGACAGGAGGAGGCCGCTGTCTCCTAAAATGGAGCTGAGCCGAGTGACCGTATCTGACACAAAGCCCTCAGCTCCTGGCTTGTGTATATACAGTTGGGAAAGAACTTTTCCAAAGCGCCAGATGTGCGGCATCACAGCGGGGCCACTTATCTCGGGCGTACGAACGCAGCCGCTTACCAGCAGTGATGAAGAATACGGGCCATAAATTACGAACGAGAAGAAGAAGTGCAAATGTTTGGGACGAGCTGGAATGCAACAGGTTTCACTGAGGAGTTTTGGAAACGTTTATTTAGTGATGTTACATTACTCTTGCCCTATCTCCTTGGTACTGGAAAGTGTTCAAGTCAAAACGAGACTGTAAAAACTGCTAGTGCTTCAGTACTGCTTGGACACTGTCAAGGTAGAAAGTTTTCTCAGTACGCCAGAGCCATGATCTGACTGCCTGCTTCAACACCGGCCTCCCAAGAGCTCCTTAAATGGCACAAACGCGAAAATGGCGAACGTGGAGAGAGTTCATGACCGTACGAGGGATGTGGCAATAACTCCAAAGTTCCTGTAATGCGCATGTGATGTTCGTGACTGATTGTGTGTACAGTTCCCACAGACAGATGAGACAGTTCGCCGGCTTCTGCAAGCTGGTGACAAGATATCCGTTGATTATAAAGGAACAGGCGTTCCACTCGCTCGATGTTCATGGGAACGACTGCAGTGGGCTCCGAGCCACCGTGGCCGGGAATGTCATTCTTGGACATCCGGCCTTCTTTAAAACGTTTGCGCCGTTCAGATGTTTTACTGTGGATAAGAGTCTCATCAATGTACTGTGATGGATATCACATCACGGTACATAATCATAATAATTACTAGTTACTGAGTGGTTTCTCACTCACTAATTAATTCTCACCACTTATCCTGTACAGGGGTCACATGAAGCCTGGAGCCTTTCCCATATACCCAAATTAGCCTATATACCTACAGATGAATCAGAGCAGTGCTGATATTCAGTACAACAGCACTCTTGCCTTAAACAAAACCTGTGATTTGAATTACAGCTCTGAACAGTTATAAAAACGGGTTTAAATCCACCCATAGTCGGATTCAAAACTCTTGACGTTATTGTAACTGTCACTCTCTTGTGATTGGGTTATGCAGTGTGTATTGTAAATGTTAGCGCCCTATTGGCTGTTTTGTTGTGGTTGGCTATAGAAACTGCCTCTTTGATCTAAATCCCACTTGTAAATTACTTAATTCCATTCTTTTTTTCCACCAAGGGAATGGCTTTCCTTTTTTCTTTTTTTTTTTTCATTGAGCTAAGCGTTTCCTGCGATACCACAGCCATGGCTAAACCATGAATAATAAAACTCCAGCCAAAACAGATTGAGACAAAACCAAAAAAATCAAGCCTTGCCAAAATACTGTTTTACTTTTTTTTTTCTTTACTCCATCTGCTTTCCCTCTCCTTAAAACGTGGAGGTGCTTTAAGAACTAGTACGATTAAAGGAAACAAAGGCGGATTTGAGGGATGAGAGGAGCAAGAGAAAAGCACTCGGAGGCAGTGCAGTAGGAGCACAGAATGGCTAAAGGCTGATCTCAGTGCTGGGGAATGTGCTCGGCCGTTTCTTGTTGGGAAAAAGGGGAAAAACGCGTTTTATTGCACAGGCCTGAACCTGACATGCTTGAGGCTGAGGCCATCAGACTGTTCTCCTCGACTCAGCCGGAGACCCAGGAGGGTCAAGAAGTGTCCGTTGTCAGATGTTTGTAAACAGAGGCAGGACAATTACGTATAACTGTGTGTATCCGAACAGCTCAAGCCAAAAAAGTTCACGTTAATGCATTAGTAGACCCTGAATTAGTTTTTTTTCTTCTACAAATAGCGAATGTAAATGTGGTCCTTATTGGATATTTAATGTTTTATTTACTACATTATATTTTTCCAGCGTACAGAAATTTGAATGTCCAGCGTACAGAACAAATATATCTTAGCAATCGGAAATTTCCTATAGAAAATAATGTAAATGCAGAGAATCCGTTCCTGCCAGCCAAAAATATTACCAATACTACCAATTTCCAACACTATAATGTATATATTTTTTGCATATAAAACCAATCAGAATATGTAAATAGGACATGTAAATGAAGTTAAATATGGAATAAATAGACATTAAATCTCACTTTACTTTAATTTATGATTCCTCAAGGCACCGGATACCTTAAAAAACTTTCTATCGTGTTTGCTAACATTCTTCGGGCCCATCCATGGTGCTATGTTGTCACTAAATCTTGCACAAGAAAGCAAAAAAAAAGAGAATAAGCGAACTCACAAATAAGTTTTGATCGGCCCCCAGAAATATGCGGAACCGGATATAAAAATGAAAATGGAAATTTCTTGCAAAATTTTTGTTCTTAAGGCAAAATTCGCCCTGTATAGTTAAATTTCTTACATCAAGATTAGACAAACCAAATATAAAATCATTAAGTATATTTATAATCAAATGCTATTAACAGTTCAAAGTAAAAAATTTTGCTCTGTTGACAGAAAATTTTGCTAGATTTAGGAATTAATTTCTACAGTAGAAAGAACAACATTCTTCGGCAATAGATGAAGAAATTTTCTCTTTCAATATTGGTAGCATGTGACTAAAAATAAGCTAAAATCATAGATAGAAACAGCTGTTGCCCTAATAACATTTAGGAGGAATTTAATATCTAGTGGTTAAAACTCCCCAAATCAAGTGAAATACTCAAAACAGGTGACATTAAATTTAATCAGGTCTCAGCCTCAGATGGATGAGTTCGACAAGATCACGCAACCGAAAAAAGTCTTTAATAGATCTTCCATAACGCTATTTAAAATTGGTGATTTACACATTTTCTGGAAGGTCCGAAGAAAAATCTGTTTTCATTTGCAGAGCGCATTAAAAGTCATCTTTCTGTAAATGGAGACAAATTTGGGAATGGCTAGAAATTTGGGAACACAATAATTAAAATTTAAGATTTCTCTTGATGTCACAAGGTAACGTCTAACGGCAAAAAGACAGAATTTTTCAAATCAATAATTATAACCAGTTTAATAGTTTTAAATAAATAAATAAATAAATAAATCTACTCTATTCGTGATAAATATATAAATTCCATAATAATTAACTATATCACGAATGACCGTGATCAATGACGAAGTCGCACTATAAAAAACCAACAGCAGAATCACACCTGTGATTAATAGGGAATGTAAGAGCATGTCCACCATTGCACAATGTGATAAGAACCCGCAGGACTGGGACTAAAACTGAAACAGCTGTAGCCATAAGAAAAGCATTTTTTCTGAGCACTAATCAGAAAAAAATCAGTTCTAGGCTCAGCAGCGATATGTGGCAATAAAATGAAGTCTGCTGATGACCTAAATGTACAGTAATGACCGGGGTATCACATCCATGGAGTTTTTTTTTCTTCCCTGGTGGTATGAGGTATATCCCAGGACTCAAATTGTGACATAGTGGTTCTGGGAGCATAAGTAACCATTTTCACACATGAACAAACCAGGATTACGTGCTGGATGAAATCTTTGCTACAATTGTTACCTCCCACAAAAGTTAGCCTCTAACCCTAATCCTAACCCTGAGTCATGCAAGTTATTTTCCATTTGCAAATGTCCCACCCAATAGGTTTAATAATCGCTTCAGATCCAACTGCCAAGCTCACAAAGGATTTAATGATGACTTAATGATGTCATCACACAGAGGTTTTAACCTGCTAAAACATATCATTCCTTGTTCTCTTTTTCCACTGGCACTGCCGCGTTTCTTCCAAGTACAGGATTACGTGTAGGCGGCACGGTGGCTTAGTGGTTAGCACTGTTGACTTGCATCTCCTGGGTCCGGGTTCGATTCCAGCCTTGGGTCTGTGTGTGCATAAAGTGTGCATGTTCTCCCCCGTGCTTGGTGGGTTTTCTCCGGGTACTCCGGTTTCCTCCCACAAACTGCACCCCATCCAGGTTGTAGCCAACTTCATTCCACAAGTCTTATAGGATAGGCTCTAGGCAACTCCCCCCCTACACAGGATTAAGTGGTATTTACGATGAGTGAGTGAGGTTTGTGTGTTGCTGTAGCATTCATTTTTAAGTCATTCAAGCACCAATCGTTGAATTATCTCCAACTAAAAGATAAAACTTCTGCACCTTCTTCAATTAGGACCTTTTGGTGTATATTGTAATCTTCAACATGCTTAATGGCAACTGATCCAATTTCCTTAGAAAATGTCTCGGGCAAACCGAAATACTAACCACGAGGCAGGTAGCAGAGAAGGATGCAGGTGCAGGTTAACAAGCTTTATTTTAACTGGCAAACAAATCCAAAATACTAGGCAAAGTCACTGTGAAAACACAGGCAAATATCAGGAAACAGAGACTACGGTACAGTAGGCAGGATAAATCTAGAACCAGGAAACAAGACAAGAATAAAAAAATAAAAAAAGATATTTAAATATTTAAAACTTGTACTAGTACTTGCTCTTGGAGTGCCCTGTGCATATAGGGGACGCCTCACACCTGAATGTTACAGTGAGCTATGAGCTTGCCACACAGCTGGAAGGGCACAGCTGTATAGGATGGGAATGTAATGTTTAAAAAGGGCACATATGGGTGTGATGGGGCAGGAATTTCTGATTGTCAGAACATTGTGGTGCCCTTAATTTGGCAATGTTTCAGACGTTGGGAGAACATTGGTATTAGCTTGTATTTTTAGAATTAGAATTACTTTGATGAAACAACACTAGAGTACTACAAGAAAAAGAAACACATTGCCTACAACTGTTGCTTTGCAGCCTGAAATGAAGACACGTTTTTTGTTTGTTTGTTTGTTTTATACTATATATATATGGTGGAACCTCGGATTGCGAGTAACGTGGTTTACGAGTGTTCCGCAAACCGAGCAAAGATTTTTAATACATTTTTAATCGGAAACCGAGCAAGTATTAGTTTACGAGCGCCGAGTATCATGCATCACGCATGCGACTCTTATTTTGACACCGAGCGTCACTCTCTCACCTCAACCCCCCCACTGCTTCGCAAACGCACAGAAACTCTGCTCGTCTCTTATACGTGTGCGTGCGTACTTTGACACCGACACACACACGCACGGACGCTCTTTCGCCTTTTCTCCCCCTCCCCAGCTTCACAAAAACACAAACTCTGCTCTGTCGCGATTCTTTTCAAAGGTAAGGTGCCGGTTCATTGTTTTTTTTTTGTTGTTTTTTTTACTTTACAGCAGTGATTCCCTTAGTATGCGCTCACACCAGGTCAGAGAGATTTATTTTTTCCCTGTTAAAACGGTGTTTCCGTGTTTATGTGTGTGTCCGTTTGTTGTGAAACTTAAGTGATTGTTAGTATGCGCTCATGCCAGTCTCAGTTTTTTCCATTAAAACGGTGTTTCTGCTGTGTTTATGCGTTTGTTCTGAAACTTAAAAAGTGAGTCCGTTAATATGCGCTCATGCCAGTCTCAAAGATTTATTTTTTCCCTGTTAAAACGGTGTTTCCGTTGTGCGTGTGTTTGTTGTGAATCTTAAAAAGCGAGGTGGGAAGAGGGAGGAGTGTTACTGTGTAAAACGAGGCGAGGGAAGGGGCAAATTCCACACACACACGACGCCTGCGCGCACCAACGGAATCACTTATCTTTCAGGATTTATTTGTACTTTAAGTGTAGATTAATTTGTTTTATTTTCATTTTATAGATTGTAGTAATTATTTTTATGTATTTATTTTTTGGTGCTGTGGAATGAATAATTTGAGTTTTCATTACTTCTTATGGGAAATGATGATTTGGTTTACGAGTGTTTTGGAACACGAGCCCTCTTCCGGAACGAATTATGCACGTAATCCAAGGTTCCGCTGTATATATTTGTATGTATATATA
>QMIH01003312.1:19825-30946 GCA_003987875.1 Clarias batrachus
TTGATTACTTACAAGATTTGTAACTTTAGTTTAAAGGAGTTGATAAATTAGTGATTTATTTGTTTTCGCTGTAGTGATGGAAGTAATCATTTCATCTCATCATCTGCGTAGGAATGGATGCGCCTATATTCGCATTTCATACACATTACATAATCTGGCATTTTTTTKGTCATTAGTTCATCTAAAAGCGGACATTTCACTTTCTTTAAGTATATATTTGTTTGCGCTCAAGTTCACAGAAACCAATACAGACTGGCGCACGGAGGGCCACCGTTGTTTAGCAGCTGCAACAGGGTTATTGTTGTTGTGTGTGGGTCCTGGGGGGACTGGGGGTGAGAAGTTCTGTGAAAAAGTCCAATTGGGGATAATCGTACAACTGAAAAATCTTTGAAAGAACAGGTTTCACCGCAGTCTCTACTAACTCTTCAACAATAAACAACGCCAGCGCTGGTCCACCATTACAACTCCTCCCCTCACTTTTGGGTCCTGTWGGAGCCAATTTAGTCTGTCAATAATTTGTATCATAACAGTTTGCTTAGTGTGTTAATTTGCATGTAATAACTTAAAGTATTATCGCTTTAGATTTTTTTCCATATGTAAATATGTGTGTATTTGTGTATATTCAGTTTTATTTCTAATGTTTTTAGTATCCAATTTCTGTTCCTTGTTTATCTGCTACGCATGTGAGGGAGAGGTGGTGCAGACAGAAAAACAAGGGAGAAACAATTTTCTTATCGTCTTGTTTTTGTGTTGAAAACTTTTGTTTAAATGTTTGAGGAAACATGAGTTTAGGGTTTTACAATTGTGATATGATAGAATACAGGAACCAACCGGAGTTTGACATTTTGTTTATTAAATAGCATTTGTTTAACAACTTTTCAACTGGCTTCTGTGACGAGTAAGAACCCATTTTCCTGCCRCTCTAAGTTAATTCCGGACTTTGCGTCTACATTTAGTAAGACAGTTCCCTCCTTTTTTGTTCGACACGACCAACAATTTGTATAACGGAATATCAAGGAATGATTCATGTATCATTAGCCATGTTTCCTGGATTATATTGGACTATCGCGGCTGAGATTCACCGACGGCATTAGGATTATGCGCATGCTGTTCGGACTCGGGCTGCTCGGAGGGCGATTTTATCTGCTTTCGTGACACGCACGGTGCACACATTGAACTTGAATATGAGCCATATGGAAAAAGAGGAACGCGAACGCGGCCTCCAAAAGWGTGCCGAAGATGACTGTTAAAGCGCAAGAGGAGTGGCTTAACCAGCTAATGGGAACTAGAAAAGCCAAGCTAGGACATTTAACAAGGCAAATGAGATATTGAAAACTTGCTTATAGACGCTGGTAATGTTGACACTGTGTATGAATTCATTGAGGGTGAGTTTGCACGGTCCTTTCTTACATTTCACGATATTAATAATGCAGCCAGATGCAACCAAATCTTATGTCTGAAGATGAGGCATAYTTAGATCAGTTATACTGGTTTGAAMCTAAGTCTCAAGCGTTTAGGCACTTTGTAGACAAGGTCAAAGATTGGATCAAAAGAGTTAAATTCCAATCCAAAGAGGCTGAGCAATGTGATGCAGAGTGGAATGTATGGACAGCGTCTCAATGGTAATTTCTTCTTCACAATATCACAACACTACCTCTCTTTCCAGAAAAAATTGGGAGTCACTTGGCCTTAGGTGTGTCATCTACAGCTTCTTCTAGGATGAGGATTGAAGCTGAAATGGCTTGAGTTGTTGGCACGAGCTAACGCTTTAAAACAGAAACAAGAGCTTGAGAGGGAGGAAGCTGAGCTTAAGGTGAAGAAGGAAAAGTTGGAGCTCCAAACTGCTATTGCTGCAGCCGATGCAAACCTTCATGTTCTGTCCATGTATGAACCAGCTAGTAGTGTTTCTGGTGCTTCTGGTAGCGCAGCAAGGGCTGCCATAACTACAGAAAATCTTAAAGCTACATCTGACAACTTGATACGGTCAAGTACATACTGTAGAGAGTTAGCACATGATGCTGATGTAGATCCAACAGTCAGCACTGGGCAGCAGTATTTTGTTAAATCACAGCCAAGGGCAGGTGTCAGCATTCCTGCACATGTAGATACAGAAAGTTTGTGTCATATCATGCAACGGCAAAATGACATTGCTGAGATTTTCTTGAAACAGCAGTCTATGTCCACTGTCCCACCTATGGATATTCCARTTTTTAACGAAGACCCACTTGAATTTACATTCTGCATGCGATCCTTTGAACATGGAGTAGAGAATAAGACAACAAATAATAAGGACAGATTGTACTTTTTGGAGCAATTCACTCTGGGGCAACCAAAGGTACTAGTACGCAGTTGTCAACACACTTCTGAAAGGGGMTACAAAGAGGCAAAGAGACTACTCTACCAACATTTCGGCAATGAGTACACCATTGCCCGCCTATACAGAAAAGGCGCTGAACTGGCCTGCTTTGAAGCCAGCGGATGACAAAGCCTTAACAGATTTTGCTCTTTTCCTTACTGGTTGCTGCAACACTGTAGACAGTGTGGAATATGTGGAAGAGATGGACAGTCCAAGCAACATTATCAAAGCTTTCTTTCAAAATGAGAGAAAGGTGGAGGGCWGCTGCCTGTGAGCTTCAAGAAAGGACTAGCAAGAGAGCAAGGTTCTCTGACTTGGTCAGTTTTGTGGACAAACAGGCAAATATTGTTTCACAACCACTGTTTGGTAACATTTAGGATAACAAAATAGCGAAAGACGATCTCAAGTGTAAACAAAACAAATGTAACTTACAAATGAAAGACAGGAGAACCACCTTTGCAACAAGTGTGACACCTGTTCCAGAACTCAAACCCCAAATAGCAAAGAAAGGTGATTGAGCAAAAGCAAGCAGTGGAACYCTCTGTTTATGCTGTAATAAAAGCCATGTAATGGACGTATGCAATGTTCTGAAACATAAGCCACACAAAGAAAAACTTGACTTTTTGAAATCCAAAGGGTTGTGCTATGGTTGCTTGTTACGAGGTCACATGAGTAAAGGTTGTATGCAAAGGCTCACTTGTCAGAAATGCAACAATCCTTCATATCCCAGAAAGAAAGCCAGCATTTCCCGGAGCCCAAGATGAAGAAAGCTCCATGGTCGTCACTGAGTCATGTACTCTAACCAGTGAAACTTGTGGCTGTACTGGGGCTGGTCATTTAGTGTGCTCTTTGGCCATCGTACCAGTTAGAGTTAAGTCCAAAAGGGGCAATCATGAGGTTACGACCTATGCCTTCTTGGATCCAGTCAGTTCAACATTTTGCACAGAACAGCTAATGAAGGAATTACGGGTAACTGTAGGAAAACAAACATCCTGCTGCGTACTATGGGATAGGAAAGATCTGTTAGTACACATGTTTTCACTGGACTAGAAATAAATGGACTGCATGAGAACAATTTTGTAGATCTTCCTCAAGTGTTCTCACAAAGGGAGATTCCAGTTAAAAGAGAAAACATTCCACAACAGAAGGATATTAAAAGATGGACGTACCTTGAGGAGGTGCATCTTCCTCAGATTGATGCAGGTRTTGGCTTGCTGATCGGAACAAATGTACCCATGGTTCTAGAGCCCTGGAAAGTCATCAACAGCAGAGGAGATGGACTTTACGCTGTTAAGACCATCCTGGACTGGATTGTAAATAGACCGTTATTGAGAGAGAACATCCAAACTAACAGAAACGCAGGGTGGCCCCAGGTGATGGCAAACAGGATTTCAGTAGTAAGTCTGGAGAACCTAATTCAACAGCAAATGAGTTACGATTTTCCTGAGTGTAAGCCAGCTGAAAAATTTGTCTATAGAGGACAGGCAGTTTATGGAGTCAGTATCACAGTCCATAGACCTTGTTGATGGACATTACTGCATTGACCTTCCATTGAAGAAAAAGGATGTAACGTATCCCAACAACTATGGTGTTGCTTCCTTGCGTGCACAATGTCTGAAAAGAAAATTCAAAAGAAATTTGGATTTCCACAAGGACTATTGTACTTTCATGGAGGACATTTTAACAAAGGGACATGCTGAAAAGGTTCCTGCTAGTGAAAAGGAAGGTAACCCTGGTAGAACTGGTACATCCCACATCACGGGGTGTATCACCCACAAAAACACAAACTTCGAGTGGTGTTTGATTGCGCAGCTACTTACCAGGGGAAATCACTCAACTCTCTGCTATTACAAGGATCCAACTTGAGTAATTCTCTTATTGGTGTGCTGATGAGATTCAGGCATAAGCCAATAGCACTCGCAGCAGATGTGGAAGGGAGGTTTCATCAGGTTAGGGTTCCTGCTAAAGATAAAGACCTGTTGAGATTTCTTTGGTGGCCTAAAGAGGACACAGTTCAGGAAACAGAAGAATACAGAATGACTGTTCACTTATTCGGTGCCASATCCTCCCCAAGTTGTGCAATCTATGCTCTACAAAGTTGTGCAAAAGACAACAGAGCACAGTACAGATCAGAGGTAATTCAGACAGTCCTTAGGAATTTCTTCGTGGATGACTGTTTCACATCTGTAGCTACGGAACAGCAGGGTATAGCTCTGATGCATGAGTTAAGGTAGGTGTGTGCATCAAGACGATTTAATTTGACCAAGTGGATGTCCAACAGTCGTCAGGTACTTGCATCCATAAGTGAGGAGAGCAAAGCAAAGACAGTGAAGGACTTGGATCCGTCCTTCTGACAAGCTGCCATTGGAAAGAGCTCTTTCAATGGTGTGTAGAAACGGATACCTTGCAATTCAGAGTAACACTGCAGGAACGGCCACTTACAAGGAGAGGTATCTTGTCCATGGTTAGTTCCATTTATGATCCACTTGGAATACTTTCTCCAATCATTCTTTCTGCGAAACAAATCCTACAAGAGCTTTGTAGAACAAAACATGAAAGGGATGAAAGTATTCCAGAAACTCTCAGACATGAGTGGAATCTGTGGTTGGCTGGTCTTCAGAACTTAAATGACTTTCAGGTCATGAGATGCATAAAGCCACTTAACTTTGGCAAAGTTACTTCAGCACAATTGCATCATTTTACAGATGCCAGTGAGCTGGGTTATGGCACAGTGTTATACTTACTCATTAGGAATCACAGAGGTAACCAACATTGTGTCTTTATTTTGGGTAAGGCAAGGGTTGCTCCAGTAAAATCAGTTATTGTGCCACGTCTTGAGCTCACTGCAGCTACAATGGCTGCTAGAATGGACAATATGCTGAAAGCTGAATTGGACTTGGTTCTTCAGGAGTCTGAATTTTTGGACAGACTGTACTTCAGTCCTGAAGTATCTAAACAGTGAAAGCATGCGGTTCCGTACCTTTGTGGCCAACAGGGTAACTACAATCAGAGAGCTCTCTAAGGTATCACAGTGGAGGTATGTGAGTTCATCGTCCAACACAGCTGACATTGCCTCAAGGGGGCTTACTGTAGATGCTTTTCTTAAAGCGAATTCATGGCTCACAGGTCCATCCTTTTTGACAAAGACAGTATTAGCCACACTCTTAAGATTTCTGACAATGACATTTGGCAAAGGACCATCATGTTTCATCTTAAGATCAATTCATGTAGATGTTGGCCACAGTGGTCATAATCACATGTAGTCAAAGTTGCGAGAGAAATACTGGATTCCAAAAGCACAAACAGCCATCAGAAAAATTCTGTCTCAATGCACCATTTACAAATACCAGCGCAGCGTTACTGGCAAACAAGTCATGGCTTACATTCCTCGTGACACAAATGTAGGCATTGATTATTTTGGCCCATTTGAAATAAAAAAAGGAAGGACATTAGTTAAGAGGTATGGGGTAATCTTTACTTGCCTGACAATAAGAGCTGTTCACATTGAGATTGCTAGCTCTTTGGATACTGACTATTGTATTCATGTGCTAAGGAGATTAGTTTCTAGAAGGGTCAAGTTCAAACAATCAGGTCTGGCAATGGAAGGAATTTTATTGGAGCAGAAAAGGAGTTGCGAAAGGCTAAATTTTACTATTGACAAGATTGAGACAACATTGCTTGCAAATGGTGTGCAGTGGATTTTCAACCCCCCAACTGCATCGCACCATGGCGGTGTTTAGGAACGGCAAATACGAACGATCCGATAAACCCTCAACTCCACCGTAAAGCAGCAGTCTCTTGATGAAGAAGGATTTCAAACACTCTTGGATGGAGGCAATAATCAATAGTCGTCCCATCACTAGGGTGTCCAATGACCCAAATGACTTAGAGGCTCATCAAATCATCAGATCAAAGGATCTGTTATAGGTCTTATTTCAAGTAAAYATCACCTTAAAAGGTTTTTTGGTGTTTTAGATTTATGTGAGATTACATATTATCTTGAAGAAATTTATTTGGCTCTTTGTTGTAAGAGATTGGTAATTGTTTTGTAAAAGTCAAAGACAATTATGGGCTGGTATGTAGGAGCCAATTTAGTCTGTCAATAATTTGTATCATAACAGTTTGCTTAGTGTGTTAATTTGCATGTAACAACTTAAAGTATAATCGCTTTAGATTTTTTCCATATGTAAATATGTGTGTATTTGTGTGTATTCAGTTTTATTTCTAATGTTTTTGGTATCCAATTTCTGTTCCATGTTTATCTGCTACGCACTTGTCATGTGAGGAAGAGGTGGTGCAGACAGAAAATCAAGGGWGAAACAATTTTCTTACCGTCTTGTTTTTGTGTGGAAAACTTGTGTTTAAATGTTTGAGGAAACACGAGTTTAGGGTTTTACAAGTGTGATATAATAGAATACAGGAACCTTTTTTAAAAAGGCACAGCTGTTTGCATATATAAAAGAACCTTTATGTGGCTGCACTTATACTTATTGCCAAACAATTATCAGTGGATCTATTTTATTATAAATAACTACTATGTTAATACTGTCTTATGATGCTGTAGCCTACCGCAACCAGGGGCCTATAGAGAGCTGATTGGCTCACATCAGTCATGGCTCTACAGCCATTCTTGGGTGACTGTAAATTCAGCCACGCGGAAGGAGCAAATAGCGCTGTTCTCCAAGTGTTAGGCCACCCCCAACAGAGTGTGAGCGAACAGTTCGAAAAGATGCAGTCGGCTGGCGTCACATGGTTTTACGGAAACTTAATGTCGGAGCACACCTAGTGACAGGTGGGAATTGGATTTAATTCATTGAGCTAAATTGAACGTTTTCCTAAACAATGCMCTAGCCAGGGATTAATGCAAACTGTGGAATTCAAATGTGTGTTCGGGCCTCTCCAGGTCTTGAAGGAGCAATGACTAAGTCTAAATACAGGACACTGTGCCTTTTTAATTAATCGAGAAATGTGCAGAGCTTTCACTGCCATCCCATAAGCTGCCGACTAGAAAAGGAGTGATAGTGTTACTGTAAAGGCTAGAACTGGTATAATGGTATGTCTGTTCAAATACTAATGGACTAATATGTATCATCATACAGATCTATGAGGTGCATTTAAGTTAAACCGGGCCTTGTGATTAAATTGATTGTGAATGAWGGTGTCAAAGCAATTGACCAATGTTTTGGCAGCCCTTATATCAGCCTGTGGTATGCGCAATTACTCAATTCACAAATATTTTGATTTAAATATATCAAAACATATTATCATGTAAAATATTTTAAAAATAAAATATATAATTTAAATTAAATATATTTAATTTGTGAAACTAACTCAAATAATTGTTCAGTGAGGTCAAGGGAGCATAAGGCACTGGACAGAGACAGATCTACACATATAGATTTTCATTACAGTGAAACAAATATATTTTTAAACGTATAAAAACTTTAAACTTATTCTATTGAAAGATCATATAGTTATCATATCATAGTGACTATCACATACTGGTTTGCTAAAGAGGTTCTTTGAAAAAAAAAAATTTTTTTTTAATTAAAAGGCTAAAAATCAGTGGCACATAACTGCCTACAACATCCCTACTACTCAATATTTTGATTTAGTTTAGTGTTCATAGTGTTTGTAGAGCATACACTGTCAGTTATTGATTGGCTCTGTTGAGTGATGTATACTGTATAGCCACGCCCATCTCGAGGGAAAAAGCATTATATTTGTCCAAAAAAGTGCTGAATGCTACAGTACAGAGGTGTGAAGAGGGGAATGTAGACACAAAAAAAAATGTTTAATTCCCTTTTTTTCTGCGCAGGAACAAACAAAGGGTATATATCAACAGGGCAACAAAAGAGAGCAAAAGTGAAACTAAAAAAAAAAAGTCTTTGCGCAGTAACGGGGTTCCATCGGTTTTAGTTTGAATAAGAAGAGTAGGTGAGATTGCAGAGGTGTCAGTTCCCAGTGTGTACTCCTGCCTCGGGCGCGTTGGAACGAGAAGCTGTGGGCGCCTGAGCGGGGGAGACACGCTCGGGGATGAGAGGCGTGCGACGGCGTTGTCCCTGTCTCAGAGAAATACGCGGGGGCCGGCTCTCAGTAGTGTCTGAATCTGCAGACAAGGAAAAACCACGTAAGCATTTTAGTTTTAACCTTCTACTCACCGGCATACATCACTGGGGCCCTTTTATAATTAGCCGGTGACAGGTGGACGGCAGGCGATTTGCTGTGGCCGATGCCGGTGATTTGTGGCGCCCCCCCCCTTTTTGAGCCCGTTGGTAGCTGTCCATGGTGCTGACTTCCTTTGAATTTCCATGGGGCGCGCTGGTTATGAGCCCGTCGCCACAGTCATAAAAATGTAAAAACAATATGTTGTATCGAAGAAATACTACAGTAATGGTAATTTGTGTATTTTATACAACAAGCATGAAAAATCTGAATCATAGCTATTGATATTTACTGTACAATAGTGTAATGAGTAAAAAAAAACATTGAAGTTGAACATTAAAACAAGTACACTACACTGTAAACCCTAATGCTCAAAGTAATTAAACACGTTGAGTACTGTTAACCTAAATAATTGGATGTGTAATAACTTTGAGTACGTAAGTAACAATAACTTAAGTAAAACTTCCACCAGTGTAAAATCTATAGAGCACTCGTGGCACAGTGGTAAGTGTTTTGCCTTCCATGTGGAAAACCCCTGGTTCAATTCCCGTGTTGGGTGGTTTGCAATATATTTTTTTTATTTGTTCAACAAACTCAAAAATTTATAGTTCTGTTTACTTAAAATTGGAAACATCATTAATTAAAAAAAAATATGTAACTGATTACCTCAAATATTTGGTGTTTTGCCAACTTAATCGGGTTTACAGTGTAGGGTTTTGGGTCATCTTAAATTTTGTGTTCTTTAAATTTGTAGTAGATAATACCGAAATAAATTAAACTAAATGGCTATAAAATGAAAACATTGTCAGGACGTGCTACTGTGTAAGCAGATGCCGTTGTCATTCAGCCCCGCTTGTGTTTTTGCGGTAGTATGGGAATGAAATGCAGTACGATATGATCATCATAATTTTCTTCTTCGCATACCTGCACTAGTTGTGCCTAGTTAGGCGGCCCCGCTTCTTCGCATACCTGCAGTGTGCACCTTGGCCGCCTACCTTGCTTAAATTTGATGCAAATAAGAAACGGCTATATGTATTACTATAATTTTAGTACTGTGATTGTATTTTATAAGGTTTTACCAGCGGTGGTACAGCACAACGGGGGTCATTATTTATTAAAGAAAATTATGATGATCATATCGTACTGCATTTCATTCCCATACTACCGCAAAAACACAAGGAGGGCTGAATGACAACGGCATCTGATTACACAATAGCACGTCCTGACAATGTTTTAATTTTATAGTTTAATTTATTTCGGTATTATCTACTACAAATTTAAAGAACACAAAATTTAAGATGACCCAAAACCCTACACTGTAAACCCGATTAAGCTGGCAAAACTCCAAATATTTGAGGTAATCAGTTTATATTTTATACATATCATAAAAATTAATGATAGTTCTGTTTACTTAAAATTGGAAACATAAATATTTTAACATTTACTTTGCTTAAATTCGATACTAATAAAATTTAACTCTACATTTGTACTGTAATTTTAGTACTGTTATTATGAATTCATTTAAGTACAATGTTATACTTGATTTTATCTGCTACTACGTGCAGCTCTAAAGGAGCTGTGGCTCATTAATCCTTGAGAGAATGAAATAAGGTCTGACGCGTCGGTTTATAGTTATATAGCGCCACTCAGTGGTCAAAACCAACAACTGTATACCGTCTCCGTGAAGTGCAGCGACAAAACTAGAAAACTGCTCATCACACATCTGTATGTCATAACCTGAGACATAACTTCTCATAACTTCACTTCTACTCAACATTTTTATTTCTCTTATGGTGCAGATAAATTTCAGGCAGATACCAAAGGACTGGCAAAGTTCTTTAAAAATGTAATTCTTCCAGACAGTTTTGCGTGATGCTGTGTAGGTCAGAACATAGATCCATTAGTCTATTATTATTAACTATAAGAT
Source organism: Clarias batrachus (assembly GCA_003987875.1). NCBI lineage: Eukaryota > Metazoa > Chordata > Actinopteri > Siluriformes > Clariidae > Clarias > Clarias batrachus. The sequence goes on from QMIH01003312.1 coordinate 30,274, forward strand.
GATTTTTACATTTTTAGATTGCTTTACKTTTGAGAACTGTTGACTGCTGGACTGCTGATCAGAATGTCCCTGATTTGAGCCTCAGTTCAGTTCAGCTCTGCTGAGCTGGCACAGTTGGGTCTTTAAGCAAGGTCCTTCACCCTGAACCGCTCAGGTTCAATCCTGTAAGAAACTGCCAGCTGCCACTATACATGCATATTGCTCAATAGTGCCTCTAGTATTGCTCCTTTGCTTCGTGTTAAATCGCTTGATTGCTAAATTGCTTCTTGTCCAAAGAAGAAAGCGGGGTGGCCTCCTTTATGTGTAAAGGATGAATTCTGTTGCTAACGGTCCTGTCTCACCTATTTCCCCTAGTGAATTTCAAAAGAAACACGTCAGAAACACATTAGACAAAATAGAAACTACATTGTGGCAAAAATTAGAATAAAATTTTGTCTCCTGAGTTACAGAAAAGCAAGCTTTGTGCAGTAAAATTAAGGTAAGTGAAATAGAGGTTTCCAGGGAACCTGTTAGTAATAGGAAACATGACCTACAATTAACCAATTCACTAAATCAAACAGCAGTTTTTTTGTTGTTGTCACATTTTGTTTCACTTTAAAATACATACTTCTCCTTTGCCTCTTGCTGTTACTATAACTACAATTTGTTTTGCTATGTTTGGAAGCCATGATGG
>QMIH01003314.1:8659-18862 GCA_003987875.1 Clarias batrachus
ATAGTCTTCCTATTAATGTTCGGGACTCAGACACAGTCTCAGTGTTTAAGTCTAGGCTAAAAACCTATTTATTTAGCGCAGCATGTTTGTAAATAGATTAGCCTTAGGTAAAGGAGCAGATCTGGGGGACTCATGGACGTAGAGTATTCTGGTGAACTGGTATGTTTAGATGCTGTCCTCCCCACTCTCATTGATCACTCAGGTTTGTTGACGGTGAGGTGATCGGTTGCTTTACATCTCAGTTCCCCCTCATGTCTGTGTTTCCTCCTGGCTCCTCCCTTTTAGTGATGATGTCATAGTTAGTCCTGCCGGAGTCCCTGCTTGCACTCTGCACTAAATATACATTCAGCTTATACACTGTGTGACTGTGACCAGACCTAACTGTTATCTCTCCTCTTCTGCTCTCTCTCTCTCTCTCTCTCTCTCACTACACATATCGCTCCTGAGCTGTGACCCAGAACCCCTCTGACCTGTCTGACTCATCCTAGTGTTACTCTTCTGGTTGGAGATCTCGTCACATCAATGCCTGCAGCATCGTCACATGTGACTGCAGTCTCTCGATAGTTCAGGACTGGAGTTTCCTACAGTCTACCTGAGTCTCCAATAACCAACTGGACTCCATATGAACTTAAACACGTCTCCTGTTCTACTGAACTTGCAGCCTCCTAACACACAGTATGAGTGCAGATCAATCCCTGCTCTCCGTTATCACCCAGATGAGGATGGGTTCCCTGTTGAGTCTGGTTCCTCTCAAGGTTTCTTCCTGTTACCATCTCAGGGAGTTTTTCCCTCAGCACCGTCGCCCTCGACTCGTTCATCAGGGACCATCTGATCATTCTGACTCACACACATTGCATAAAATACTTACTTCTTTTTATTGTGTAAAGCTGCTTTGCGACAATGTCAATTGTTAAAAGCGCTATATAAATAAAATTGACTTGAATTGACACCCAGATATACACACACACACACACACACACACGCACAGACACACACACACACATAGACACACACACACACACCCCAGATACACCCCCAGTGTGCAGCCAATGAGCCGGAGCTTTCTAACGGTCCTGTCCTGTAGACACTCGTTCAAAATCATGTCCTAGGAAATAACATTTCTTTTGTTATCTTAAAAAGCAACCTGAGATTATTACAGTTACGCTAATGAAGCTTCGATAGACGGAACAAAGAGAGAGGAACTGAGACAGCGAGACAGAGAAGAAGACAGAGAAGGAGGAACATGAACTCACTGCAGGTCAGCGGTGCTGTCAGTTTTCAGGAAGTCCTGTTTGGCTCTCAGCAGAATTTCTGGCTCAAGCCTGAAGCAGAGGGAGGCACAGGGGCACGTGGAGAGTGAGGGGCAGGGGCAATTAATGAGTGAGCAGCTCAGGCAAAAATATTAGTAAGGAAAGAAGGGGAACAAACATCAAAACACACACACACACACACACATATGGTCAGGGAAGAGGAATGCCATGATTCAGTTGCAGCTTTGCAAAATGAACATGTTACAGTGATGCATAAAACATACAAAATATATAAACAGAATGTAGTGGAGTAGAGTGTACGTGTAACCGAGTGAATGTGAGGTGGTGTACGTGCGGAGGAGGTGTACCCGTTATTATTAAATAACTGAATTTATTAAACTGTGTTTAATATTAAAGCACGCGCGCACACACACCTGATGTCTTGACTGATCTGTCTCTCTAGTCGGTGTCGTTTCTCCTCTAGCTGCTCGATGGGTGTGTCCTCAGGAAACTCATATGGAGCGCTCCGAACCTCACCGTCCACCAGAGAGCGCGCTAGCAGCTCCTACACATACACACACACACACACACACACACTGAATGTTGAGACTGTGACAGGGAAGTGATGCAGAGAAGGAAGGTGGACATACTGTGTGTCCAGGAGACCAGGTGGAAAGGTAGCAGGCCTAGAAGTTTATAATCAGAGTTGAAGTTGTTTTACCAATGTGGTGAGGAGTTTGTAAGGGATGTTCTGAAGGTGACAAGAGTGTCAGGCCGGACATTGATGGTGTGATGTGCAGTGTTGTTAGTGGTTATGTGAGTTAGAAGAGAAGGAGAAATTCTGGAGTGAGTTAGATGAAGTGAAGCAGAACATCCCCAGAGGTGAGAGAGTGGTGACTGGTGCAGATTTGAATGGACATTTTGGGGAAGGGAACAGAGGTGATGAGAATGTGATGGGTAGGTTTAGTCTTCAGGACAGGAACATAGAAGGACAGTAGTGAATACTTTCTTCCAGAAGAGACAGGGACATGGGGTGACATATAAGAGCAGAGACAGAAGCACTCAGGTGGACTACATCTTGTGTCAACGTTGTAATCTGAAGGAGCTCAGTGACTGTAAAGTGTTGGTAGGGGAGAGTGTAGCCAGACAACACAGGGTGGGGGTGTGCAAAATGACATGGTTGGTGAGGAAGGTGAAGAGGACAAAGGCAGAGCAGAGGACAAAGTGGTGGAAGTTGAAAAAGGAAGAATGTTGTGCAGTTGTCAGGGAGGAGTTGAGACAGGCTATGGGTTGTCAGGACTGGACAACTACAGCTAAGGTGATCAGGGAGACAGGTAGGAGGGTACTTGGTGTATCATCAGGAAAGGGAAAAGTGGACAAGGAGAGTTGGTGGTGGAACGAGGAAGTCCAGGAGTGTATACAGAGGAAGAGGTTATCTAAAAAGAAGTGGGACACTGAGAGGACTGAAGAGAGTAGACAGGAGTACAGGGAGATGCAGCGTAAGGTGAAGGGAGAGGTGGCAAACGCCAAACAAAAACAAAGAGCATATGAGGACTTGTACGCTAGAATGGACAGTAAGGGGGGAGAGGTGGATCTGTACAGGTTGGCGAGGCAAAGAGATAGAGATGGAAATGATGTGCAGCATGTTAGAGTGATTAAAGATAAAGATGGAAATGTACTGACAGATGCCAGGAGGGTGATGGGAAGATGGAAGGAGAACTTTGAAGAGTTGATGATTGAGGAAAATGAAAGAAAACAAAGAGTAGTAGAGGTGAGTGTTGTGGAGCAGGAAGTAGCAAAAATCAGTAAGAGTGAGGTGAGGAGGGCATTACAGAGGATGAAGAGTGGAAAGGCTGTTGGTCCTGATGACATACATGTGGAGGTGTGGAAGTGCTGAGGAGAGGTTGCAGTAGAGATTCTAACTAGTTTGTTTAACAAGATCTTGGTGAGTGAGAGGATTCCAGAGGAATGGAGAAGTGTATTGGTGCTGATGTGTAAGAACAAGGCAGATGTGCAGAGCTGTGGCAACTACAGAGGCATAAAGCTGATGATCCTTACAATGAAGCTTTGGGAAAGGGAAGTGGAAGCTCGGTTAAGGGCAGAGGTGAGCATTTGTGAGCAGCAATATGGTTTCATACCTAGAAAGAGTACAACAGATGCAGTATTTGCTTTGAGGATGCTGATGGAGAAGTACAGAGAAGGTAATAGAGTGTTGCATTGTATCTTTGTGGATTTAGAAAAGCATACGACAGGGTGCTGAGAGAGGAGATGTGATGTTGTATGAGGAAGTCTGGAGTGGCAGAGAAGTATGTTAGAGTGGTACAGGACATGTATGAGAGTTGCAAGACTGATGAGATGTGCTGTAGGTGTGACAGAAGAGTTCAAGGTGGACGTGGGTCTGCATCAAGTATCGGCTCTGAGCCCCTTCTTGATTGCTCTGGTGATGGACAGGAGGACAGATGAGGTTAGACAGGAGTCTCCATGGACAATGATGTTTGCAGATGACATTGTGCTTTGTAGCGAGAGCAGGGAACAGATGGAGGAAAATATAGAGAGGTGGAGGTTCGCCCTGAAAAGCAGAGGAATGAAGGTTAGCCGTAGCGAGACAGAATACATGTGTGTGAATGAGAAGGACCCAAGTGGAACGGTGAGGCTACAGGGAGCAGAGGCAAAGAAGGAGCAGGACTTTAAGTACTTAAGGTCAACGATCCAGAGCAACAGAGAGTGTGGAAAGGAGGTGAAGAGGCGGGTACAGGCAGGTTGGAATGGGTGGAGAAAAGTGTCAGGTGTGTTGTGTGATAAAAGAGTATCAGCGAGAATGAAAAGAAAGGTGTATAAGACAGTGGTGAGACCAGCGATGCTCTACGGCTTAGAGACAGTGGTACTGAAGAACAGATGAGGTTCTCTGTGGGAGTGACGAGGATGGATAGGATCAAGAATGAGTCCATCAGAGGAACAACCCATGTGAGATGTTTTGGAGGTAAAGTCAGAGAGACGAGATTGAGATGGTTTGAACATGTTCAGAGGACAGACAGTGAGCATATTGGTAAAAGGATGCTGAGGTTGGAACTGCCAGGCAGGAAGTCTAAAGGAAGTTCAAAGTGGAGATTTATGGATGCAGTGAGAAAGCACATGAAGTTATTTGGGGTGAGAGAAGAGGATGCAGAGAATATAGTTAGATGGAGGCAGACGATTTGCTGTGGCGCCCCGTGAAAGGGAAGAGCCGAATGACAAAGAAGAAGAAGAAGACATACACTAACATTAAGTACACTACCATTATATACACCAACATTATACTGTATATGGTACTATTATATACGTTAACGTTATACACTCACCTAAAGGATTATTAGGAACACCACAATAATACAGTGTTTGACTCCCTTTCGCCTTTAGAACTGCCTTAATTCTACGTAGCATTGATTCAACAAGGTGCCGAAAGCATTCTTTAGAAACGTTGGCCCATATTGATAAGAAAACATCTTGCAGTTGATGGAGATTTGTGTGATGCACATCCAGGGCATGAAGCTCCCGTTCCACCACATCCCAAAGATGCTCTATTGGGTTGAGATCTGGTGACTGTGGAGGCCATTTTAGTACAGTGAACTCATTGTCATGATCAAGAAACCAATCTGAAATGATTCGAGCTTTGTGACATGCTGCATGATCCTGCTGGAAGTACAGAGGTGTGAAGAGGGGAATGTCTGTTACCGCCGCGCTCACCGCCGCGACAAAACGACAGCGGCCAAAATAAATCAGTTATATTTCAAAGTAATTCGTGAAATGACCGCCAGGTGGCGCAAAGTGAAATTTTCCGTCATTTCAGTTTTTAAAAAATAATTAAATCATAAAAAGTCAAAACAATATGCTGTATCGAAGAAATACTACAGYAATGGTAATTTCCACATCTGTRTATTTTATACAACAAGCATGAAAAATCTGAATCAGAGCTATTGATATTTGCTGTACAATAATGAGTAAAAAAAACATTGAAGTTGAACATTAAAACAAGTTCACTACACTGTAACGCCTAATGCTCAAAGTAATTAAACACATTGAGTATTGTTTACCGAAATAATTGAATGAGTAATAATTTTTCAGTATGTAAGTAACAATAACTTAAGTAAAACGTCCACCAATGTAAAATCTATAGAGCACTCGTGGTGCAGTGGTAAGTGCTTCGCCTGCCATGCGGAAAACCCCGGGTTCGATTCCCGTACTGGATGGTCTGCGTCAATTCTGTTCTGTTTACTTAAAATTGTAAACATCATTCATTTAAAAATGTGATGTAGCTGATTACCTCAAATATTTGGCGTTTTGCCAACTTAATCGGGTTTACAGTGTAGGGTTTTGGGTCATATTAAATTTTGTGTTCTTTAAATTTGTAGTAGATAATACTGAAATAAATTAAATTAAATGACTATAAAATTAAACCATTGTCCACACGTGCTTTAGCCGTTTCTTATTTGCTTCAAATTTAAGCAAAGTAAATGTATACTTGTGTCATGGCGTGCGCCCAAATCAATATCGCTCCTCACGCACTCTGAAGCTCACTAGGTAGGTGGCCTAGGTGCCCACTGCAGGTGTGTGAAGAAGCGGGGCCGCCTAACTAGGCACAACTGGTGGGCTATCGGCGCTAATGATCCCGAGCTTCTCTCCGCGCTATCAAACACAGCGAGGAGTGTTTCTCAGGGTCTGTTGGGGAAACTGGACTTTAAAAAGCATCTCGCTGTGGAGTTTACTAAGGAGAGTGGCACGCGAGCGGGGTGATGTGACGCGCCCCAGAGACTTTAAAAAGGGGAATGCCGAGCTATCGGCTATATTTGAGGTAATAAGTTACATCACATTTTTTAATTAATGATGTTTCCAATTTTAAGTAAACAGAACTATCAATTTTTGAGTTTGTTGTACAAATTAAAAAAAATTGTTGTAGACCATTGTTCGATTCCCATCCAGACACGGCAATCGAACCCAGGGCTGTCCGCATGGCAGGCGAAACACTTACCACTGCGCCACAGGTGCTGTATAGAGTTTACATTGGAGGAAGTTTTACTTAAGGTATTGTTACTTACATACTCAAAATTATTACTCATTCAATTATTTAGGTTAACAGTACTCAATGTGTTTAATTACTTTGAGCATTAGGCTTTACAGTGTACATGCGTAGGCTTTCTAATTACACATGATACAATCTAAAGGCTCACTGTGTTAACATTTACTTTGCTTAAATTCGATACTTATAAATCTTAATTCTACATTTTGCACTGTAATTTTAGTTCTGTGATTATGAATTCGTTTAAGTACAATGTTACACTTGATTTTATCCGTTCGTCACACATCTGTAGCCATCAGAGGATGTGTACATGGTGGTCATAAAGGGAGAGGACATGGTCAGAAACAATGCTCATGCCTAAAGTGTGCCAAGGAAAGATCCCCCACACCATTACACCACCAGCAGCAGCAGTCTGCACAGTGATAACAAGGCATGATGGGTCCATGTTCTCATTCTGTTTACGCCAAATTCTGACTCGACCATTTGAACGTCTCAACAGAAATCCAGACTCATCAGACCAGGCAACATTTTTACAGTCTTCAACTGTCCAATGTTGGTGAGCTCGTGCAAATTGTAGCCTATTTTTCCTATTTGTAGTGGAGATGAGTGTTACCCGGTGGGGTCTTCTGCTGTTGTAGCCCATCCGCCTCAAGGTTGTGCGTGTTGTGGCTTCACAAATGGTTTGCTGCAGACCTCGGTTGTAACGAGTGGTTATTTCAGTCAGAGTTGCTCTTCTATCAGCTTGAATCAGTCGGCCCATTCTCCTCTGACCTTGAGCATCAACAAGGCATTTTCGCCCACAGGACTGCCGCATACTGGAAGTGTTTCCCTTTTCACACCATTCTTTGTAAACCCTAGAAATGGTTGTGCGTGAAAATCCCAGTAACTGAGCAGATTGTGAAATACTCAGACCGGCCCGTCTGGCACCAACAACCATGCCACGCTCAAAATTGACGGTCGACTGGCGTCACGTGGTTCGGAGAAAACATGTGATGGTCTTCGGCCCTCCCGGCTGAGTGGTGGTAGTAGCCTTATTGTGGGAGCCCCCTAGTGACCGGGAGGAATTGGACACGACTAAATTAGGGAGAAAATCGGGGGAAAAAAAATGGCTTAAATCACCTTTCTTTCCCATTCTGACATTCAGTTTGGAGTTCAGGAGATTGTCTTGAGCAGGACCACACCCCATGACTCCATGTTAACTTGGATATCTCCTGTTATACTGAACTTCCAGCCTCCTAACACACAGTATGAGTGCAGATCAATCCCTGCTCTCCGTTATCACCCAGATGAGGATGGGTTCCTTTTTGAGTCTCTACACATTCACATTTTATACAAACTTACTTCTTTTGATTGTGTAAAGCTGCTTTGCAACAATGTCAATTGTTAAAAGCGCTATACCAATAAAATTTAATTGAATTAAAAGCCTGGTTCCTCTCAAGGTTTCTTCCTTTTGACATCTCAGGGAGTTTTTCCCTCAGTACCGTCGCCCTCGGCTCGTTCATCAGGGACCATCTGATCATTTTGATTCACACACATTCACATTTCATACAAACTTCAATAATTTTCTTTTGATTGTGTAAAGCTGCTGTGTGACAATGACAATTGTTAAAAGCGCTATACAAATAAAATTGAATTGAATTGAAATTGAAGGCTGGCCCATGTATTCTGATCCAATAGAAGTCCTATTTTAAGGATTTACAAAGTCTGGTCTCTGGTCTGGATACGGACAGCACAGCAGGTGAATCCAGACTCAGCCTACCTCAAATAAGTAACACAATAATTTTTGAAATACAAGTAGTCCCAGACCTACGAACATTCGAGTTACAAATTTCCTACAGATACAAATGGTTACAGGTATTGGCCACATGATGGCAGTGTGGGGAAAAGGACAGATGTAGTCAAGGGGATTGGTATGGTTTATACTGTACATTTGTATCAAAGGTGTATATGACGGACTTTGTCTGACTTACGAACTAATCCGATTTACAAATGCGTTTAATCGGTTCACTGAGGCATCAAAACAAATACGGTGTGCTAATCTAGTTTGTTTCAGCAAGAAAATCAGTTAATGAAGATTATTCTCTTCATACTTAAAGTACTTAATTTTTTTCTACAACACCTGCAAATTTTATGTTAAAAGTTGGAGCTCTTTACGGTCACAAGCAACAATTTGCAGGCAAACAGTGCCACTACTTTTGCACTACCTTTTGTTTTTTGGACATTCTTGAACTTGAAAGTAAGTTGCTGTAAACTAAAAGTTGCTTCGGTTTAAGTATCTGAGGTCAACAGGGGCTTTTTTCCACAAGGCTTGAATGTATTTTGTCTCTGAATGCCTTAAACGTGAACGTGCCTTGCTTATGAGTTATGAGCGAGTTTAATAAAAGTTATTTGCGTATCACTAATTTGACTTCTGATATTTAAGAAATCCATTTCCTTTCATACTGCAGCTCTCTGGGAAAGTGAAGTACTGCTTTTGTCTCACCTCTGCAATCTCTTTGTACTTTTCATCCATGGACGTGTGCAGAGAGACCAGAGGTGAGGGGAGAGACACCGACATCTGTTTGCCACGGAGATCTGAGACACAGAGAGAGAGAGAGAGAGAGAGAATGAAAAAGACAAACTTAGAACAATTCTGAAAGGTAATGCCAGTGTCACTGGGTGATGATTGCTCCGCTCCCTAGAGACACAGCCGTCATCTCCTGTACTTAGATACACTACTCACAATAATTAGGGATATTGTGAGAGACTCAGTGGATGTCATACATACAGTGTTTGTTCCAATTCAGACATTTTTGGGCTAGGGAGGCGATTGTATTTGGGTCATAGACACGCCTCATTTTTCCATGTAACGGTCTCATTGTGTACAGGTGTGACTTATACTGGGGTCAATACCAAAACACAAGCCTTTTCAATGTGGCATCAATTTCAACATTCTGTGTGTATAAAACGCTGGTGTTGTCAGAAAGTCATTCCAAGTTCATCATTCAAACAGCCATGAACACACGACGTCACTTAAYGGACGAGCRGCGYCACCTGGCCATGGMGCRCMWTCGGGTCGGTGGCAGGCAGTCAGATGTTGCTCGTGAACTTGGTGTGTCTCAAAGTCTCATCAGCAGACTTGCATGAAGACACAGAACGACTGGCAGAGTTCATGACAGACCCAGGAGTGACAGACCGTAACCGTGACCAGTACCTAAAGACCTCTGCACTCAGACATGGTTCTGTAACTGTCACACAGCTGCAGCTCGTTTACCAGATGTGAGGGGACTCGGGTCTCCAGACAAACCATTCACACCCGACTCCAACACTTTGGCTTGGATGCCAGACGACCGTCTCAGACGACTCCACTGACACCGAGACACCGCCGTGAACGTCTGCAGTGGACACAAGACCATGTGACCTGGACAATGCAGCAGTGGTCCAGCGTCCTGTTCACTGATGAGTGTCGGGTCACCGTCGCTGGAGAAGGTGAGGTGAGAGATACGCTGAGGTCAACATGGTCCCCAGGGTTTGCTTTGGTGGAGGAGGTGCAACAGTCTGGCCGGGCATCAGCAGTCAGCGCAGAACAGATTCGGTTATTGTAGATGTCTCAGTCACTGCACGTTCTCACCTCAGAGACGTCAGAGAACCCATCATCATCCCCCAATTCCACCAGCACACCCCTAACTTTCTGTWCATGGATGATGATGCTCCACCACATCGTGCCAGAATTGTCACAGCTCGACTTCAGGAAGTTGGAGTGTCTTGTATGGTGGCCATCAATGTCCCCTGACCTGAACCCCATAGAGCACGTCTGGGACGAGTTGAAGCAGAGACTGGGTGATCGTACCCCCCCCCACGTGACCTGGCAGAACTGCGTGTAGCACGTGTGGAAGAGTGGAACGCATCGTCTCAGAACAA
>QMIH01003314.1:25170-35748 GCA_003987875.1 Clarias batrachus
TATGCGGTACTGACAAGCAGCCTGCATCCTTTAAGTGTGTGTGTGTGTGTGTGTGAGAGAGAGAGAGAGAGAGAGAGAGCTGCTGCATTCTGCACACACTAAAAAATGCTGGGTTGCCTGTTTTGGGTAATTTTTCTGGGTTATTTACAGGGAATTGGGTACTTTTTGTTTAATCCAGCTTGCTGGGTTGGAGTTGGATTAGCGAGTGACTGTGTCATCTTCGTGTCTTTTTGGTATTCCTCCTCACGCATTTAAAAGAAAATTTAAATGTTAAATATAAGGTCTGTATACACACTTTCACTCACCTATGACTGAATTTGTTCACTGTATGTAACATTTATTACTGTTACCGTGTTAACATTACACTCAAAGTTTTCTAGCTAGCCAAACCAAAGAACCCCACCTGTGTATGAAAGAAACTGCAAAAATGTCTGAGCTTTTTAGCTTTCTTTGTAGAATGCTTGCAGGGTGTATGAACGGGGTGAAGTAATGAATGAAATCTAAACTAATAACTGTCGTGCCAGCATGACACTAGCATTTAGCTAGGTTGCTAGCGTTAGCAACCACATATAAAAAGCTGAGGTGATACAAAACACTAATCTTCTTACAAATATGCATACTAGCCAACCCTCTCGATTTTTCCATAAACTTTTATTTTGTTTAATTTCTTTCTTTCTAAGGTTGGAACAACAAGGTTGGAATATCTCCAGCAGGCTGAAGTGTCGAGGCCGAACCCCTACATCCTGATGTTGGAGATAATGACCAGCACTGCTCTCAGGCATTAGTGCTTCTGAGTAATAGTATCGTAATGATGTCGCTGTTCACCTTATTTTGCATTATCTGATCTTGTGCTTTTGAAAAATAACAATAAATATTTTTTCTATGATTTGTAAATGGAATTGGATGTTGTTTATTGCATATATGTAGGGTTTGCAAAACTTAGAGGTTTGTTTTTGCAACAGACTAGTATATCAAAGTAATTTACAACCATTTACTGTTACTGTTTTACCCATAGACGTGTTAAACATAAAAATAATAATTTGTGAGGTAGACTTAAACCAGCATTATAGTTAAATATGACCTAGCATTTGGATTGAATATTTTGCCCATCTTACTGGGTTAAATAAATAACCCATTTTGCTGCGTTAAATTAACCCAGCATGTAGTTGGTCCAATATTTATCCAGCAGCTGGGTTAAAAAAAACCCAATTTGTGTTGTTTTTAACCCAGCATTTTTTAGGGTGTACTAACTGAAGCTTGTTTATACACCTAGTTGAACAACCAGGGTTAGGGTTAGCATGAACTAGTTTTTCTGCATCATTAACTCTAGACAATATGTTTCTTATCTTGGCAATATTTCTAAGGTGAAAGAAAGCTATCCTGGTGATATTATCTACATGTGCTTCAAATGAAAGGCTGGAATCTATAATCACACTGAGGTCTTTTACTGTTGCACTTGATGGAACAGAAAGGCATCTAAAGTTACAGTGTGATCAGAAAGCTTACTTCTAGCTACTTGTGGTCCTATGACCAGAACTTCTGTCTTATCAGGATTAAGCAGAAGAAAGTTAATTAACATCTAGTCTGTTATGTCCTGCACACATTGCTCAACTTTTGGTTTTTCTTACCTGGTTTTACTGAGACGTTGATAACTTGATAACTGTGTGTAATCAGCATAACAGTGAAAACTAATACCATGTTTACGAATTATGTTGCCCAGAGGAAGCACGTAAAGGGAAAACTTCAGGCTTCTTTTTAACCTCAGAACTTCAGGTTCCTCCGTTTAATGCTGTCTGGTGTTTCACCGGTTCTCCTCAGGTGGGAATGTGTGTGTAGGTTCCTCTGGTTTCCCTGGTTTCCTCCCACCTCTATTAACCATGTGCCCCTCCCAGGGTGTAGTTCTCCCAGCTCCACCACCACCCGGGGAAAAAGTGCTCACTGATGTTGAATGAAAGGTTTATCAGACATCAGACATGTGATTAATCTCAGGGTAATAAAGACAACCATGTGTGCGTGTCTGTGTGTGTGTATGTGTGTGTGTGTGAGAGGGAGAGAGGTTAATAAGGCCCAGTTAAATCTGATTAAGCATCCAGTAAAAAGCCTATTTAGTGTTCTGAGTTATTTAAAGCATTGTAAAGCTCTGTGCAAATACACTCAGGCTGAAAACTTTAAATAGTAAAAGGTAATAATAATAGTAAGATTAATTAATTACCATGGCAACCAGATTAAATGAAACTCACACAGATAATATGAATTACATTTATTTAATAGTCGGGACACACACACACACAATGATGTGTCTGTAAGATCTGTGGTGTGTGTGGAGCATGCACAGGAAGTGGGTGGAGTTTATCCTCACTTATTAGTGGAGACTCCATCATCCTCCTCCGTTCCTCTGTTCTCCATCCTTCATTCCTTCTTTCACTCCATCGTCTCTCTCTTCAGGAAGAGTGATGAGTTCAACAGAAAACACTGTCAAAGTCTTGCTGCTCTGTGAGGAGTGTGTGTGTGTGTGTGTGTATGATTTACTGCCAACTTCTAAAATTTTATTTTATTTGTATAGCACTTTTAATAATTGTCATTGTCACAAAGCAGCTTTACACAATCAAAATAAATTATTTAAGTTTGTATGAGATGTGTGTGTGTGTGTGAATCAGAATGATCAGATTGTCCCTGATGATCGAGCCGACGGCGACGGTGCTGAGGGAAAAACTCCCTGAGATGGTAACAGGAAGAAACTGTTAGTAGGAAGTAAATACTATAGTACTGCAGAGTAGACTAACATTATGATGAATAGAGGATTCTAGATTATCCACAACCCATTATCATTTTTCACGTCACCATGACATTCGTAGCCTGGATAAATACAGCCCATCCACACATACAGTAGAGGCATTTCAAAATGACCAAGATCTCTAAGCTTCATTCTGAAGACATCAGGACAATGAATTCTGCTGGAAGTTCCAGTCGCGAAATACACTGCCATCTGAAATCTGTTGGTGTAGATGTAGCAATGTGCACCATCAGAAGTCATTATAAAGAACGAATATTCAATTCAATTTTTTCAATTTGAATATCACACAAACGCAATCCTCGCAAAATTAATCGGTAAGTAGCTCGCCCTTACACCATACTATCACTATTATACACTGTCATGTGATTGTTAGACTTTAAATGTCAAATAATTAAATTAATGTTATTCTCTTATTTTACAGAGCATTTGCCGCAGCCATAGAAACCATCACTAGGCAAAATGACGAAATGCTTTCAAGCTCAGTGAAAAAACAACTGTGGCATGACAGTGGAGTGGACATCAGTGAGAGATCAATTCAGAGAATCAGGCAAAGACTTGGTTGGAGATATAGGAAAACTTTGCACTGTCCCATGACCCGCGACAAAAATAAAGAGATACGGCTCCAACAAGCTCAAACATGGATCAATGAATAGGAAAAAATTCACAACGTCATTTTCACTGATGAAACTACGTGTAACATCTGTACCTCCACAGCTCAGGGGAATAAGATCAAGTTCCCCGGATTACTGAGTTGATGCTTTGTCCCCACCTAGTGTGTCTATGTATGTACTACCAGCACTTAAGCACTAAACACGAGCACCTGTGATTCCCTTGTGTGTCTGACTATTTATTCCAGTGGAACCCGTAGGGCTTCGCCTGTTCACTGTTGTGCACGTCTCACGTCTTCACCCGGTTGTCTGAAAGCTCTAAATGTTTGTCTACTTTTCCCCTCTCACTCCCAGGACTGAACGTTGTCTGCAGGTGTGGGATCCTTTGAGGAAAGGGAAATTCTCAACTAGTTGCATGGACTTTGCAAGTCAAGTCAAGTCAAATTTATTTATAGCACATTTAAAAACAAACAAAGTTGACCAAAGTGCTGTACAATGATAAAATAAATAAAAATAAAATAAATAAATAAATAAATAAAATAAAAAAAATAATCATCATCATCATCATAATAATAATACAGAATTAAACAGCATAAGATGAAAGCAAAATAAAATTAAATATAACTATGTAAAAAGTAAATAAAATCAGTTAGTTGCAAGTGTTTCATTTTGTTATCTTTCTCCTCACGTGTGAGACTTTTCGTTTACCCACCTGCAGACCCAGTCTGGGAAGTTGGTTCAGGACCGCAATGCATGTCCAGAGACTTTAAGTTGTGTGAAAAAAGAAATAAAATATATACTTGTGAACATGGAATCTGCATCTGCGTCTGATTCATCTCGGGCAGACATGACACTACGGTGGCTTTGGATCACTTTGCCACAATGTCATTTCCTAAAACAGGGAGACAAGTGTTCAAACCCAAGCCGAAACATCCTGTGAAAATTCATGTTTGGGGAGCCATTTCTAGACTTGGACCAGGACCTATTGCCATCTTTGAAGGAATAATGGACAGGTCTTTCTTCGAAGAGGCGATTATAAAAGGAACCGCTGCCCCATACATTAAGGAAAATTTTGGTATTGATCACCGTTTTTTCCAGGACAATGACCCAAAGCTCACCGCTGCAAGAAAAGTGATTGCAGAAGAGGGAATTAACTGGGTGAAGACACCCGCCGAATCTCCTGACATGAATCCCATTGAAATGGTGTGGCATGCTCTGAAAGACTATATTCGAAAAGAAGCAAAACCGACTACAAAATCAGATTTAATTGCTGCCATTAATAAATTCTGGTTTGAGGTACTTACAGAAGAGGCATGTAATAAATACATAAATCGGTTGTTTTAAAGTTCTTCCAGTCGTGGTTAAAAATCAAGGTGGACACACTGGAATGTAACTAAACACTGCATTTATTACCAAAAAAATAAAAGCTTTGAGATGATATATTTGTTGTATGTTGTGTTTATTTGATTAAATTTAAACCATTTTAAATTCTTTAATAATGAACACAAATATAAAAAATACATAGAAATACACAAAATCATGTTTGCTTCAGCATTGGAAACAGAATTGTTTTAGGCTAACTTTATTAAAGATTATACACTTTCGTATTCCGAATTGAGGGGTTTAATATGAATTAACAAGACCGAGCTGACAGTTTCACTAGCAAAACATAGAATAAATAGAAATAAAATGTTTAATGGTTCCAATTAAATCAGACTTCATAGTTGGTGTTGATACTTTCAGTGTAATTCACAAATTTACTGAACATATTCAGATTTTGTAAAATAACGACAACCGTTTCCTTCCGAGACTTTAGTCTCCATCACAATGAACTCAAGCTCTGCACGTCTTCTTTCCTTGTTTTAATCTGTAATATTTAAGTGAAATATATTTAGCGTATATGTCTAAATATTCCTTTTTGTTTATGGACAGGTGTATTACGAAGTGAAGACCTGTTGTTCAGTTGCTCCCTGCACGGTGTATCTGCACGGAGAGTTTGTGTGTGTGTGTGTGTGTGTTTGCGTGTGCTTGTGCGCGTCTGATAGGGTTAACCAACTACCTGATTCGTGAATATGTCAACATATCTTCGTTAAAACGTAAAAATGTGTCGACATTGAGCACCATCAAAAGACATGAATGAACAAAGAAACCTACTTTTTAGTAAATATTCTTATATGCACACGAAGTGCTTCAGGCTTTTTATAATAATAATCTTTTTTTTTTGCTGTTTGTGTCCAGCATTGTATAATTATTTCATCCATTATTTGACCGTGGTTGGAAATAATAGCTGGAATGTGACTGTTAATTTATGACTGAAATAAAGCTGTTCATCGCCGTGCGTTTACCCCAATTTGTGAATAAACTTTCACTTTACAAAAAGGCAGCGTTTTCATCAAAAGGCTGATAAACGCATGCGATTTATCAATAAAAATACCAGAAAGTCATCGCGTCTCGCAATAATGCAGATAAAACATAATACACATGACCATAAATTAAAAGGAATAATTAAGGATATACACAAAATACATTTCACTTATTATTTCACAATATTACAGATTAACACAAGGGAAGAAGACGTGCTGGCGAAATGGATTTTAGGCAGAGACGTCTGCTCGGTCTTGTTAATTTATTTTAAACCCCTCAATTCGGTCAATTCCCCCATCAGTAAAACCGGTTTGATAAGTTCACACCTATCATGAATGAAAGGTGAGAAGAGAGATTACAGTAACAAGGAGTCTGCATGTGTTCACCTCGGAGCACGCAGTCACCTTGTATTGAGCGAATAGACTATAACAAAAACAAAATCATGTTTGCTTCAGCATTGGAGACAATATTGTTTTAGGTGAACTTTAAGAGTTTTAAGATTATACACTTTTGTATTCTTTGCTGTACATTGTCTTTTTGCACATGCGTGTGCATCTTTAAATTTGAACAGAAAAGAATAATGGACTGGTAGGCATGTAATTTTTTCATGTAACTTAAATGGCTGAATGAAGTTAAATATACACAATAAATTAATAATTGCGTTTGCTTTACATTTGAGCACTCGTGTAAATAGCTTTTTCATTGTACAGTATATACTATCATATTATATATGTGTGTCTAATATTGTTTTATTCATATTTTACATTACATGCAGGTTGTAATTTACTTGCAATTGTACTTTTAAAATGTTATCTATGCAGGGCTTTAGAGTGTCAAGGAGTGCTTGTGATAAGCGCGGAAGACCTTTCCGTTTGGAGATGGCGAGGGATTATTAATTAAGAACTTAAACGGAAACAAAAGGAAATTGAAAACACAAAATAAACACGCGAGAATGGATAGACTCTGGAAAACACTTGTATCCTCTCTGGGCTTATGTCATTACTGTGGATCTTCCCAGTCTGAACAGTTTAAGTGCGGCGCTGCCCCTCGCATGACCCACGTCGTTACAGATACTTTGTGTAATTCATAAATTTACTGAATATGTTCAGTATTCAGTATTTTCAGATTTTGTAAAATAATGACAACCGTTTCCTTCCTAGACCTTTTGTATGAACTGAAGCTCAGCATGTCTTCTTTTCTTGTTTTAATCTCATTTACATGAAATATATTTAGCATATATTCCGAAATATTCCTTTTTATGGACAGGTGTATTACGAAGTGAAGAACTGTTGTTCAATTAGTGTTAACTATGCGAATGTCCTGATCGTGAATTTGCCAACATATCTTCGTTAAAACATAAAAAATGTGTCGACATTGAGCACCATCGGAAGACACGAATTAACAAAAAATCAATATTTTTGTAAAAACTCTTATAAGCACACAAATGCTTCAGGCTTTTTATTAATTATAAACAATGTTTTGTTTCTGTTTGTGTCCATCATTTCATCCATTATTTGACCATAGCTGGAAATAATAGCTGGAATATGGTTGTGAATTTATGACTGAAATAAAGCTGTTCATTGGCGTGCATGAACCCCAATTTTGTCATGCGCACTCACCACAACCATCACTAGGACCCGGGTGTAGTACGGTCGCGATTCATGAAGCATAAAAAGAAGCAAAATGGCGCCGCACATTGCTCAGTCATTGAGTCTTCCGATGCCGTCTTCGATGTTATCTCGCTGATTTTGTGAGTACTCACCATTTTTGGCCATTTTCCTGATTGAGTGTGTGTTGTTAGAATGCAGGTTTAATTGTGTAAACTCTTGCTCTCTGCGTGAGAGAGTTCTAATAATAAGTGGTTATCCTGTCTGTTTGCGCGTTTGGGTTTACCATCCATGCTACACGGGCTAACTGCTGTCTCCGGCTGCCGTGTGACAGAATGACTGAGCCAGCAGTAAACTCAGCAGATTATGCTCACCTCTGCAACTGGGTGGACGGACGTGGTAGGCTGATCGAGCAGCTGCGCGGTGAGGTCGCGGTGTTTCGGCAGGCTGCCGCCCGTCAGCCAGCTAGGCCACCG
The DNA here is from genome assembly GCA_003987875.1 of Clarias batrachus. Taxonomy (NCBI): domain Eukaryota; kingdom Metazoa; phylum Chordata; class Actinopteri; order Siluriformes; family Clariidae; genus Clarias; species Clarias batrachus. The sequence goes on from QMIH01003314.1 coordinate 33,020, forward strand.
CCCGTTGCAGTGGCTGCTGCGCCGGGACCCCCTTCCTCCTCCGATGTGTATTTAGCTTTACCGGATAAATGGAACGGCACAGATGGGAAGTGTAGTGTTTTTTTAACCGCACCGGATCTTGTGTTTGAGTTTAATTCCACCAGATATGACACAGACTGGTTGTGCATTGCCCTTCTCGTCTCGTTGCTGTCAGGGCAGGCAGCTGAGTGGGCCATGGTGGTTCTTTGCTCCGATTCGGATACAGCACACTCCTATAATGAGTTCACCCGTCAGCTGAAGCTTACCTTTGAACATCCTGCTGGTGAGGTGGAGACCGACTCCAAGCTCTATCACCTGCGGCAGGGGGGATCGTCCGTGAGCCGATACACAGGCGACTTCCGGATCTTAGCCGTGCAAAACACTTGGGGAGACACTGCCCTCCGGATGGCCTACTACGAGGGACTGGCTTTCCATATAAAGGACGAACTCGCCGCACAAGAGCTTCCCGCCACTTTGGAGGGGCTCCAACTCGCTCTCCAAATAGACCAAGGACTGCTCTCTCATCCGAGGCCAGCCCCCGGACCCTGCCGCCCTCCATGTTCTTCTCCTACAACCCAGTTCCTGAAGCACGCTCCTTTTCTGCTGCCACCGCCACCGGACCTGTCGGCTCTCCACCTCGCTCCTTGGTTGACACCGGAGCTGGGGAATCCATGCAACCACTGCAGAGAGAGAGCAACGTTTCAGAGGGGGGCTCTGTGCATATTGTGGGTCAGCATCGCACCACAGAACTATCTGCCCTCTTCGCCCGGGAAATGCTCAAGCCCGGTGAGTAAGGAGAGCGACTCGCCGTATCCCCCCCCCCTCCACCTCTCTGCCACCACCACCAATGTTTCCTGTCTCACGGTGCAAGTACACCTTCAGTTTGGCCACAAACGGGTCAGAAGTACGGCGTTCATCGATTCTGGTGCCGCTGACAATTTCATTGACTCCTCCTATGCCAAAGAACTGGGAGTGGAACTAGAGGCATTATCCCAGCCCGTTCGGATTACATCTGTTGACGGTCGCCCCTTTTCATCCAACCCTATCACCACCCAGATGCAACCAATCACTTTAATTATTGACCAACACCAAGAACAGATCCGGTTTCACCTCACCCCCATTTCATCTTCTCCCATCATCCTCAGGCACCCTTGGCTACTGCAACACGACCCGCTCATCTCATGGACACAAAACCAGATTCTTCAATGGGGCCCGACCTCCACCGAACTTTGCCTACAGGCCTCGCCTGGGACATGCGCTAGGGAGTCCAAGGCCCCTGAAGTTGACACCAACGCCATCCCCGTCGGACTTGGCTGAAGTGTTCTGCAAGAAACGAGCCACTCACCTTCAGCCGAATTCTGTTCTCCCCCGCGGCCACCTCTACTTGCTTTCTGCCACTGAGATGCAGGCTATGGAGAAATAGGTCACTGACGCTCTCCGCAATGGTACCATCTGGCCCTCCTCCTCACCTGCCGCAGCGGGGTTCTTTGTGAAGAAAAAAGGCAGCGACTTACACCTGTGTGTCAACTATTGGGGGCTCAACAATATCACTATCAAAAATTGTCACCTGCTGCCTCTTACCAACTCTGCCCTGGATGCCCTCTCTGGCGCCACCACTTTCACAAAGTTGGCCCTACGGAGCGCCTACAACTTGTTGCGCATCAGAGAGGAGCGATGAGTGGAAGACGGCCTTCAACACCACAACAGGACATTATGAAAGCTTGGTCATCCCTTTCGGACTCTGCAATGCCCCCGCAGCTTTCCAGCAATTCATTAACGACATCCTTTGAGATATGTTAGGCCGGTGGGTTTTCGTCTATTTAGACGACATTCTCATATACTCCCATACCATTGATGAACACGTCCAACTCGTCACGGCGGTCCTCAAGAGACTGCTCGTCCATCAACTGTATTGTAAGTTGGAGAAGTTCGCTTTTCACCAGTGCTCCACCACATTCCTGGGTTTTGTCATCTCTTCCCAGGGTGTGGCCATGGACCCGCAGAAAGTCGAAGTTGTGATCACTGGCAACTGGCAAGTTGTGATCTCAGGCAACTTCAACATTTTATTGGGTTTACGACTTTCTACCGTCACTTCATCCGGGACTACTGTATGGTTGCAGCACCTTTAACTACCCTGACACGACCATCATCTCACCATTTCATCCTAGGGTTAGGGTTAGGGTTAGGAAATTAGATTTAACTGACCAAAGTATTTGGTTACAGGTGCACGGGCAACATTCCCGTCCCTGGTCCCACACTCCTATTAAAATAAACCATCTGTTTTCAATTTTGCCACAAAATAAAATAAAATCCACCAGCCAAATATATATTTTTATTTAAAATAACATATAATRATAAAAGATATATATAAAAAACACTAAGCTAAATTTAAAACCTTAACCCAACTGTCTTAAAATAAAAAAACCCAAAAAGTTAAAATATTTTTTAAAAAACAAAGGGCATCCCGGTAAGGGATGTTGGGGCTGACAAAGGTTGGGGTTAACAGACGTTGGGGTTGACAGACATTGGGGTTGACAGACATTGGGGTTATAAAAATGAATAAGGAAAATAGTAAGGTTATGGTTAGGTTTATGAAATGGAGTAGGAATAGAAAATAAGTAAAGAGAAAATTGAGGTTATGGTTAGGTGCGTGAAATGGAGTAGAAGTAGAAGGTAAGTTAAAAAAGGTTAAGGTATGTATTTTACTAAAA